>SKCR01039966.1:0-60378 GCA_019454045.1 Zanthoxylum bungeanum
TAAAAGTGTATTATTGAGTTTTCAGTTCAGATGTTGAGTTGTATGTAATAATTTTGAAGTTGGGCTACGGTCCCACACATAACATAATCAATTAAAGAAAAGAATATTAGTATTTGTCCATGGTTAGAAAGTCAGAGGCTTATGGGGTTAGTACGGTCTATCATCTACTGGTAACATCTCTCAGATCGGGGATGTTACACAATTGGTCTGGGAGTCACTGACTCAAAGCTCATTACATGAGTTAAAGAGAAAGCTTAAGGAAATCAAACACTTTTTCTTTTTAATATCTGAGATCCGAGCAATTAACTATGTATGGGTGTCTTAACACCTAGTGCCATAAAGCTAATTGGTTTGGGAGTCACTGGCCTAAAGCTCGTTACAAGGATTGAAGATGTATTATTCAAAAAAAAAAACTATTTTTGTATTTATAAATAAACTTTTATTGCAAAAAAAAGTGTGAACTCTAATTTAATTTTAGGACAAAAATACTACTCTCTTTTCAACAAGACCTGTGAATATTGTGGGTACAATGAATTGATTGATACATTATTTTATGTGTGTATGGAAGAAGGGTAAAAAGTACAGGAGAATTTAATTGTTTGATCATTTAGAAAGAAAGAAAATAATTATTAATTTGGATAAGAATTTATCTTTTTAAAGTTTTTCGCTTAAATTACTGGGGACTAGTAATAAGCTGGTTGGGGGTGTGATGAACACTAAAAAATGCATATTTATTAAAAGAAAAATCAATCATTTTACACTTATAGTTTCATCAATCCCCTTAATTTAGCATAATAATTAAATTTATGTTTTACATATTTTTATTGTGATTTTTATCTTTTATGTAGGTGAAATAATACTTTGGACGTAAATCTAGAAAAATGGACTTGATATTTGAATTTTGGAGGCCATAAATTTAATAGGGCGTTCTAACAGTGTGCAACTTCGGAAATTCCAACCATGTGCAATGTTCTTATTTTGGTCATAACGTTTTACTCCGATATCGGATTGAAGTGATTCCAGTTTCAGATAAAAGAAGACTCAAGATCTACAACTTTACTGTTGACAACATTTTCTAATTCCGAAGTTTTCAAGACCGAATTTTACAAAGATCCAAAGTGTGTTATATATAATTAGTTAAGTCAAATCAAAAAATAAAAATATAATAAAATTAATATTTTGATGGCAATCCACTTTCAATGGATTGCCATCATCTTTCACCATCATCTCCCACCAAAAATTGCATGTTTGGTGGTATGTTTGGTGGATGCAATTGCAAATTGAATTTGCAATTGCATCAGGAGGTGCGAGCACCTCTATAAATAGTGGTGCTTTGTACCTCATTTTCCTCCGTCTGGATTCCATAGTTTTCTCTGAAAATTTATGGATTTCCAAATCTTGTGTGTTTTATTTTTATAAAGTTTTCTTATAATTTCTTTTTCTTTTAGTAATAAAATTATGTTTGTGTTTTTTCAAATTATGAGTAGCTGATTTCTTTTTGTTGGGGGTAAGAGTGAAGCTTTTAAAAAAATATATAGTTTAATCTCACTTATATTATAATATATAAATTATAATCTAATGATTAATATTTAATTTAAATCTGGATTAATTATTGATAAATTTTGTTACCGCATATATGGCTGGTTTCATTTATGTGGCATAATTGAGTACATAACTGGACTTGTTATAGATAAAAGTTATCACCGCCTTTATGGTTGGGTTTATATATTTTGGCATAATTAATTCCTGAAATAAATTAATTAGGTAATAATGACAATTTATATATTATAAAAAGTGAGATTTCTAAATTTAAAATATTAAAAGTGGATACCCTAACCCCAATATTTTATTTTATTATTTCAGTCCAATTTAAAAATCTCTAATCACTTCAAACAAATCAAGAATTTTTATTTTTACTCAAATTGTTATTTTATTTTACTAAATCTATTCTCTGTGGATCGATCCCGGACTTACCGAATTATTTTATTACTTTGACACTCTTATACTTGGTAGTAAAGAACTATTTTTTAAGCGTGTCAGTATGAGCTCCAGTGGTTCGAGTTTTTGTCTAAGAGAACTCATTTTCGGTATATTTATCTTTCTTTCTTTTTAAATGTTGAAAATCTCATCGCTAAATCACTGATTCAGGTTTAAACGGAATAAATAAAATTCATAACTGCCTTAGGCTCTTATAAGAAGTGTACCCCAAATTCGAACGTAGGACTTGGGCAACCAAATTTTAATGCTTATACCACCAAATCACACCCCTTGGGGGCTGGTATATTTCTCTTCGTATATTAATGGAAGCATATTTTTAAGTTTGATGTTTGACAGATCTCTAAACTGTACTACTAAGTGTTAGGTTTCATCTGGTATTACTTTTCAAACAGAGTCTCTTTAAATAGAACTTTTAGATATAGAATTTTTAACAAAAAATGAGTTATCAATATGATCTTTTATTAAAAATTGTAAGATAAGTTTTTAAAAGGTATGTTATTTATGAAAAGTATGAAATAGTTTTGTGAAATAAAATAAAAATATTCTAAACATTTTAACTCTTTAAAAAAATTTCCTAACATCTACTCTCAAAATCTTCAAAATTTGAGCTTATCCTATCGATACAAATAATTTTCTTAATCCATAAAACTCTACTCAAATTAAAAAAAAAAAATATTAGGCTTATATCAAATCCGAAGCCTTATGGCTACAAGGCACACCTTTTGAGAGCTGGTGTATTTATCTTCGTATATTAATGTGACCATATTTTTAAGTGTAATGTTTGACAGATCTCTAGACTGTACTACAAGTATTAGGCTCCATCTGGTATTACTTTTCAAACAAAATCTCTTTAAATATAACTTTTAGATTAGAGTTTTTAACCCAAAAAAAATTGAATTATCAATATGAGTTTTTATTAAAAATTGTATGACAAGTATTTAAAAGGTATGTTCTATATGAAAAGAATGAAATAGTTTTGTGAAATAAAATACGAATTCTTTTCTCACTAAGATGAAGCCATGGGCTCTCTTTAGGGCCGGTCTTCGGTCAACACATGTCCGAAAAATCAATTTTCGGTACAACTCAGATTGCTTTAAATATTTTAACTTTTTTAAATTTTTTCCAATATCTACTCTCAAAATCTCCAAAATTTGAGCTTATAGGCTGCTTTAATTTTTTTTTTTATTTTTTTCTTAAATAAAAAAATAAATATAAGAAAAATCCAAAAATATCCTTTTATAACAACTATAATTTGAAGGTATTTTTGGCATAGTAAAATTATAAAAAAATATATATATATCCCTCAAACCAATTTCTAAACTCACTCAATTTCTCTCAATTTTATTAATCTCTCTATTCTTAATCCTTTCAATCTCTCAATTCTAAATTCTCATTCTCAATCTCAATATGAATCTCTCAATTTCTCTATATTCTTTAAGAAAAAATCGCATGATCATCACAAAATATCGATGTTTCATCCATGAATAAAGAAGATGAGCAATTCCCTACTCAATAAAGTAATATCTCCACCACCATTGAGGCGTTCGTCAAGTCAAGACCCGAGGGTCTGATATATTCACAATATATTTTCATATAATAGTAAATAATGTTGGTGAGGAGAACGATGTCTGCAATTATTATGGAATAATGTATAAACATAGCGATGGGTACGAAAGCTTGACAATCCACATGAGGAAATATAATCCAGCTGAATACGGGATCGACAAAACCCAACAACAAATAAGGATCTACACTTCTAGTCCTGGACATGAGTTTTCATCTTCTAATACTCAATTATTCAAATACATTGATGTATGTTTTCAATAAGAATTGACTAAATTTATTTTTATGAAACACTTAACATTTAGTTTGGTCGAAAAATAACATTTAATAATTTCATGCATAAAATTGCTAATCCTGCTACATGTAGAGTTCTTAGGAATACATGTAATCGTAAAATTATTGAATTATTTATTAATAGAAAAAAAAATTGAAAATAATTTTTTTTTTTTTTAAAAATCACATAAAGGTTGTATATCAATTTATAGTGACCATTAGCAATCACATTCATACATGGGTGTTATTTGTCATCGTATCAATGATGAATGGATGATTCAAAAAAGAATTTTTGTATTGCATAAGGTTTTAACTATTGGATTTGATAATGCATTTGCAAACACAGCCTCAATCAATGAATTTAAATCAATTTGTCAACCTAATGTTGGAGGGAAATTTTTTCATATTCGTTGTGTATGCCATATTTTAAATTTATGTGTACAAGAATGTTTAAAAACTTTGAGTTCGCATATTACATCAATTAAACAAATACTTAATTTAATATGGACATACAGTAAATGTATAAGAGAATGAGGTAAGTTTTGTAAACGCAACAGTGTTCGACCCAAAAAGTTTTCGCGTGATGTTCCAACACGTTGGAATGCAACGTATTTTCCATTTAATGAAAGTTTTGAATATAAAGATTTGTTGTGTGCATTTGTATCTCAATATCATACCCAAATTCTTTTGTATCTTAGTAATTAGGATTTTTGTGCTAAAATTTTGAATATCTTAAAATTTTTTAACGATGCAACTAATAATTTAAGATTTGTTTATTATTCTACTTCTAATATTTTTATGTATTAAGCTCTTAACATTGTTGAGACTTTACATGAATGTGAAGAAGATGAAATTGATGAAAATTCGGATTTGAAAGATTGTATTTTTTTTAATGAAATAAAAATAGCTTACTTATTTCAAACAAATACCAAAGCTTTATCTTGTTGCAACTATTTTTTATTTAAGATTTAAAATTGATGGTTTATAAAGTACTTTGGTTTTTTTTTTTATCTATTACAACAATTAAAGTCAAGATTGTTTGTAATTATTGATGAGGTAAGAAATAATATTGATGAATTATTTGACAAGTATATGCGTATCTGTAGACATTGTATTTTTACACATAATCTGATGATGAGTCTCTTACGGAGACACCCTCTGAAAATTGGGAAATTTCAAGAATAAATACCATGAATGAAATGAACTTCAGGGTATATTATCAAAAGTCAATCAAACATCACCTATGTCCAACCTACCTTCTCTCTAACCAGCAAATCCGGTCGGATATGCCCTGAAAACCCTAAAAACAACTGTCATTAAATGTGTAGATTGTCATTTACCAAAATCACAACATCTGATCATGGCCGCTTGGATATAAAATTCAAATTAAACATCTAATCGGGCATACATTAAAGTGGTATGGTCGACCGGACATATAATTCAAATTTAATATCCGGCCGGACATGAGTCGGATATTACAGACTGTGATTACGCAGACAGGCGGGAGCTCAAGGAGAGATCATGTCTCCCTTCTGCTACTTTAGAAAGAAACAATGAGTGAATACCCATAAATTCTTGGAGTTTCTTCCCTCTGGTGCGAATCCGGAAACTACCCGACGTTCAGAGACGTCTCCCAAGCCAAACTACATAGAAAATATACAACTTGAAGACACCCTTTGTCATTTGAATGTAAATTTGAGATTTTATTTTTGACACAGTATCTCCAGCTAGACGTACATCACGTCCGGCTGGACATGCACACACATCTAGCCACATATAAACATATCAGGGAGTGTTCGCTATTTTTCTCTAGATTATTGCATGATTAGTTATTTTTTATGTTACGCTCATCATTGTTAAATTTTGCATGTTTAGTTGTTTTATTATGTTGATAACTATTAATATGCATGTGTTTATTTTACTAGTCATGACAGTATAATATACATGATTTGTTCTAATTACTATATGATTTTCCAATTATATCCGGCCAATTATGAAATATATACAGCCGAACATTGATAAAAATATTCGGACGTTAAGTACCAAAAATATTTTTGTCCGGATATGTATTATGATGTGTTCAAATCGCATACTATTAATGTTGTTATGTTTCATGGTCTTTTATTTATTATACTAGTTAAGTATTATTTGTCCTCTGTATCTCTCTGGTTTTTGAAACACATCCGGCCAGACATGAGTTATGTCCGACCAGACACCAATGTCACATAAGAATGTCCAGTCAGACTTCCACAAAGTCAGGTTGATGTGATGCATGCTTTGATTTGTTTACTTATTATCATGTTGACATTGTATTAGTTTCTAAATATTTATTCATTGTTTGTTGTTTCTTTACTATTATATGTTTGCACCTTGTATGCTTTATAAATTGTATTGTATGTGACTACATTATATAATGTGGGAATACATTCTTTGAGCGTAAAAATTATACTAGCATCAGTAAGAGACCATTCCAAACTCAAACGAGTTTAAGGTCGGACCTTACAAGTGGTGTAATATGGCCTTAAATCATTCTCAGTGTTTCATATTGGGTGTTGACTCCATTATTCTCCGGTTAGTCCCCCCGTGGGGCTATCCGTACTCTCTACAGGCTGCGAGCCCAACAGTGTAGTGGTCGCCAACGTCATAGACATATCGACAAACCTCACTTCAATCCTACAGTGTGTACGACCTCTAATCCACAGTGAAATCAGTTAGTATTGGATCACTCTGTCGAACCCTAAAGGCTCCCTACTGGAAGTAGATGGTTAATGTAAAGAAATAAAGAGGCAATATCCTAAACACCAGAAGTTCTACTTTACATCCTTTATCTCTAGAAGTCCAAGCTTATCTTATTGATTGGTCAAGAGCCGAACTACGACAACAAGAGCACGTACTGGATTCTTTTAAAAATTTTGATCACACCGATACTGGAACTGAAGGCTCAGCGATGATGGATCCGCCTTCCCCTAAAGAATAATAATAATAAAATGTAACTTGCAAATTTTTAAATTTTAGTCATGTAAAACAAATGGGGCCACTAATTAAAAAAAAAATTGTATCTGAATCATATGAACTTTGATTCCTTTCTATACCCCATGAGGATACCGAGGTAGCTTAATCATGTAAAAATTAAGTGCAAGCTCTTTGTAATAAAATGTTTTAACATTTATTTGCAATCAAATATTATTTTATAATTTTGGTTTAAATTAAAAAAAGATTAATCATTATCAAACCGTACGGTTTGGTTCAGTTAATGCTCACCCCAAAAGTAAATCGTAACCATATGATTGAGTTACAGTTCCTAACCGTGACCTCCACTATTAGCCAGATTCCAGAGATTTATCGTAGTTAAAATAATGACACCTTAAAATAACACATCACATCGTATCCCAATTAAATATGTGTAGCATCAATCAACCATATATAGTATTATTGTTTTATAAGTGATGCTACACATTTAGTTATTGGACTTGACTTACTGCAAACAGTGAGCATTTACCTAAAAACTCAAAATTTTCAAAATTAATTTCACTAATATGGCTTCTTGCATACTTAGTTGAATGAAGCTTTTGAAATTGAAAATTTACCCATTTAAACGGCCATATTAAGAAACTAAAAGTGATAATGACTTGCTATTTCTAATCCAAGTACAGATGATAATTTTTTCCATCATGTCCCGTCATAATGAGATCTCATTCTATTGAGAATGTGATTTGAAAGATATTTTTATGTTTTTTTTTTTAAATGAAACGAGATAAAAAATTATCTTAAAAATTCAAACAATGTGAGACAAGATAATGAGATGAGACGAAATTTAATAAGATATGACACGTAACTAAAATGAATTTTATCTCAAGGATAAATGGAACGGGTTTGAGATTACAAATCCCGTTCTGTCTCATCGATTGCAACCCAAAATCCAAGGACAAAAAAGCAAACATTGTTCACACTAAAAGTCCAAAACAATCAAAAAAAAAAAAAATCGTAATGAGAGAACATGTTCTATGGTGGAGACACTCAAAAAGCAGCAATTATTATTATATTTTTTTTTAATATTGAAAATTATATCGTCAAATTATTCGATCGGGACTTAAGTAGAATAGATAAAATTCTTGATTGTCTCAAATATTTAAAAAATATATATTTATGAACTTAAATCTAAAATATAAAATTAAATTTTAAATCATTTACCAATAAATAGACACTAAGTGGCTGCTCTCAATTTCACAATCAAAGAAAAACAAACCGCCAATCGGCACACTAAATAAATAAATTATTAATTAGTTAATTAATAAAAGATTCGGTTGTGTTTTATAACAAAATAATTCCAGATTTTTTTTCCTGAATGGAAAAGAACAGCTGTTGATTCCATGACTTGCTTAGCGTTATAGTTAAGGCGTGTGTTGCATTGAGTCACCTTTATCCTTTATCCCCTATATATATATAGCTGTTTTATATTCTCCTTTTATTTGAGAAATAACTGCACAACAGAATCCATTAAAGCAAAGCCAGTTAGCTTCAGTTTATTTTGTTCCCCATCTTGAAAAGAAACCCACCATCATCAACGCTTCACTTCTCTCTCTTTCTTCCTCATGGCTTCGCCTGCTGATTCATCAAACACTAACCATCAAGGTATCAAGATCATTCATGTTTATTTTAATTTTTAATTTTTTTTTTGTTTTCATATATATATATATTTTTTTTGGTTTGAGTCTCGAGGTATGCATGTTTTGTTAAAATTGATTGTTTTAAAGTTATAATAAATGGGTTTCTTTTTTCTTTTTTTTTTTGGGTGGGGGAATATTTACAGAAAAAGGAAAAATTATTCCGAGTAACGAGAACGTGCTGCAGAAGCATGTAGCTTTCTTCGACAGAAATCACGACGGTATCGTGTATCCTTGGGAAACCTTCAAAGGTTCTTTTCTTCTTCACTTTTTTGTTCTCTTTCTTTGATATTTTTTTTTATAACACAAAATAACACAACGATATTAAAAAAAAAATAAGTAAAATTATTTATCTTTCAATTAAATTTTATTGTGCTATTTTTTGCATGAATAGAATTTTATTTGATATTTTTTTTTCTGGGTTGATAGGTTTTCGTGCAATTGGATGTGGCATCCCTTTGTCCACCGGCGCTGCCCTGTTTATCAATATGGGGCTCAGTTCTAAAACTCGCCCTGTAAGTCTATTTATTTCTGAGTTATGAATTATCCATTAGCATTTTCTGTGTGTGTTGTTGTTTAGAGTAGGTAATATTCACCTGCTTACTTTGGACCCATTTAGCATCAAAATTGACCCAATAATTAGGTGGCGCCATATATTATAAATTAAAAATATCTTGTGGTCTTGTGTTTGAAGACCCTGCTAACGCTAATAAAGAATGTTGTCATCAATGAGAATATGTAATTTCATGAACAATATTAAATTGAGATTTGGTGGGAACCGTTATTTATTTATTTATTAAATACTTGTGAAATGTCAATACAACCATATGTTTTCTAGTATTTAAACTTACTTGTGAAATGTCAATACAACCATATGTTTTCTAGTATTTAAACTAGGAACACATTTTTGGATTCTGTATTTTTTTTTGAAACGTTGGAAATCCATCAAACCACTCCGACTCGGACCACGAACTTAAGCGAAACATGTAAAACCTCCGGCTACCCTAGGTTCTTATAAGAAATGCACTCTCCTAAACTCAAACCCAAGACTTAAATCTTATACATTTTGCCACTAAACCACGCCCCACCAAGACTAACTCTGTGTTGTTCACAACTTCACATGATTCTGATTTCTGGATGGCCATGTGGTACATTATTTATTTAAATTATTATTATTTGTTTGCATGGGGTGGTGACAAAATACATGAACGTGAAACTTAGAAGATAGTCTCTTGGACACGGGGGCGAAGCCTCTTGTAATTGAGAGGGGTCAGCCGACCCTTCTCAATTTTTTTTTCCAACAATTAATATTAAGTAAATAATAGAGATACCACTCTAAATTTATAAATTAAATCCTTAAAAATGGAGAAATCCCCCATCAAATAACTTCCTAGCTTCTCCCCTGAACAATAATATGTCAATCGAATATATATATTTAATTTGAAGTGCATCCAGAATTTACTTACAAGTTTAAGCTTTTGAGTAAAACAGAAACTTTACAATGATATTATTAGAGGCAAGTTAGTGCCATGGCAGAGCTACTGAATAATTAAATCGAAACTTTTCACATAACAAGCTATATTAGAGATAAGATTCAAGCTTAAGCTTTTAGATAGAATGATAAACGTATCACACCCACCACTAATTTCCAGAAGCAATTCATTGCAAAACACACGGGCCTAATTGGGGTTGACAGAATTTACAAGAAATTAGTTTGAACTTTAAAAACTATTTGCTAAAGTTCCTATTCATTCCTTATTTTCTATATGGTTATATAATTGATCTGGTTTTTTGTTCTGCAGGGAAAATTTCCTTCTTTACTCTTCCCAATTGAGATTAAAAATATTCACAAAGCCAAACATGGCAGCGATTCTGGCGTGTATGACTCTGAAGGAAGGTATAATCTTTATGAGTTTGCATTTAATTATTGTTCCTTGCAGAGGAACCAGTAAGCTGAAACTCCCGAGCATCTACACATTTTTAGTAGGATTTGCTGTTCTTTATTGTCTTATTCATCTTGCAATGTGATCGATCATATAGAGGCAGCATGTAGTTACTAGTACTGCAATATCATGCCATGCACCATAGCTTAGCTTTTATCTTGAGACTGGGATTGTTTTTTGAGTTTTTATCTAAAGTTAATAATAAACGAATAGGTCTTAATCTAAGATGAATATAAAAAGTATTCATGGTTTTGTCGCTAACATTTTCGAGTACCTTCTTCCTTAGCCTTTAGCTACTCATCTAGTTTCGCGAAAGGATAATTTAGATTGTTTTGTCTTTATGAACAGATCATTCACAGTTTACTATATATTGAACAGCCTATTTTTATTGTTGAGTTGTTTTTAACCGGATCTATAAGTTGAACGGAAGAATTGAAGATCTCAGCAATTGTGATTTGAAACTGAAATCATTGTTTTCTTAATACTCTTTGATGGATCATATAAATGGCAAAAATACATGTGTACACGGTTACACCTCTGTTTATTCAGTTACGTTGATTCTCAAATCATTTCATTTACACCAAATATTTTTCACAGGTTTGTTCCTTCGAAGTTTGAAGAAATTTTCAGCAAACATGCACGATCACACCCTCATGCTTTGACATCCGATGAGCTGATGGGAATGCTAAAAGCTAACAGGGAACCCAAGGATTTTGGAGGGCGGTTGGTTTTTTCTTCCTCTTAATTTTTTTTTTTAACTTATTCTCTTTTGAATTTCCAACAATCAATTTAACGTAATCACATCTTTGAGAATTGTGTGTGTTATGTAAGAACTGTAAAACAAAGATCTTGAAACAATTTGCAGGGTTGCTAGCTGCTCAGAATGGAAGATATTGTATATTCTTTGCAAGGACAAGAACGGTTTGCTGCATAAAGACACAATCAGAGCTGTTTATGATGGAAGCCTCTTTGAACATATGGAGAAGGAACGCCAATCAGCCAAGAAGAAGAAAGCGTAAATGAACTGACTGACATTTGATTCATTGAAAGTTAATAAATTTTTTTCCTTTATTAATAAACTTGTACGTGATTTGAGTGGACAAAAAATGAGTGATATCAGATTCTGTTTCTTTCTTTTTTTTTTTCCTTCTTTACTGCAGTGTTATCTAAAGAATATAAGCAATAATCTGATGGAGCACACCCGGTGGATGGTCCGGATTTGAAGATTTGATGACAGTTTGAAGTGCAAAAAAAAAAAAAAAAGTTTGATGATTATAATATTTTTCTTATTTTTCTGTGGTGTAACAAAATGTTAGCAGTGTAAAATGGCTTGTATAATGATGTATATCTTCTGTTTATTTGTTTGTTTCGAGTTCTTTCATTCCTTTGTATGATTTTATCTGAGACACTGGATGGAAATATGGTCTCAAAATAAATTTTTTGAAAAATCCGTGTACCATTTAAAAATAGGAAAATTATCATTTTTATTTTTGAAAATTTTAAATAAATTCAAATTTACACTTAAAGTTTCAGTTTGAAATTATTTAAAATTTTCTGTAAAAATGATGATTATCCCTTAAATATATGAAGAACCAATAGCCACTGAACCCAAAAACCTGAAGGGCTAGCAGAAATTTCCCAAACCCAAAAACAGAAACTAAAAACTTGCCAGCTATTGCAGGATCAAAGAAGCTGCGGCAACAGCAACGATGGCACTACTGATAAAAGCAGATTTCATATGATGAGAGCTGGCCGATGAATCATGATGAGTACTGAAACTAGCACAAATTTCAGGATTAGCAGCACTGCTGGTATCAATTCTATGATAGCAAGTAATAACATAATCTGCTTACGTACGAGAAAATATACTGCTTGTCCGTAGACCCGGCCGCGGTTCCGGTTCGGAATCAAAACCGAACTGGTTGAAATCGGCCGGTACCCGTTCCGAAACCGGTTTTATTCGCTTCAGTTAGAGTTCGCCCCTAGCCGAACAGAACAGAACCGGACGGTTCCAACGGTTTGAACCAGAACCGTTGGGTTGACTCCCTGCCCTAAAAAATAAAAAATATAAAAAAAGATTTTTAATTTTTTTTTTTAAAATCTAATATTAAATTACCCTTAATAACATTAATAAAACGACTAGTTTTAGGGATATTATATGTATCACAAAAATAATCAAAAAATGTTTAAATATGGGTCATTCTTCATTTTTTCAACACACTAATTCTCAATTCTCTCAATTTCTTTAATTCTCTCATCTTCAAGTTCTCATTCTCAATTCTCTCATTCTTCAATATTAACAATAAATGACAAGCTTATCTGAGAACATCATGTCTAATATGTCAACCCAAGAGAGCAACCAAAATATCGGTACACGGAGAAGAGAAGTTAAGTCCCGATCCTCCGATATTTTCAAAATTCATTTTCATTTAGTGAAAACTGAAAATAAAGGTCAAAGAGAAATATGCAACTATTGTGGTGTATCTTATAAATTTACCGGTGGTTATGGCAATATGAACAAACATTTGGATAGACATCATGCCGCTGAAATTTGACTTGATACAACACAAATTCAAATGGGCAGGTACGCATCATCTAGTAGAGGTACGAGTTCTTTAGATTTATTTAAATATTCCGATGCTAAAATAGAGAAGAATTTACTAAATTTACTAGTATGACACATCTTTTTTTAAGTTTTGGTGAAAAAATTACTTTTACTAATTATGTTCGAGATGCTTTAAATTCTGTTGCCTGTAAAATTACTAGAAATATAACAAAATGTCAAAATTTTAAATTATACAAAAATGGTAAATTTATTTTAAATGAAATATTTAAAGATATGAAATGTTGTCATTCTATTTGTTCTGATATTTGGAGTGACCATTGGCAAACACACTCATACATGAGTGTGATTTGTCATTGGATTGATGCATCATGGAACATGCAAAAATGACTTATTACATTTAGAGTTTTTGATGAGCAGCATACTGCACAAAATATTTATAAAATGATCAAAGTAGTTTTTGATGAATATGGTTATTAGGTAAAATTGTAACAATTGGTTTTGACAATGCATTTGTAAATACTGCATCAATTAGAGATTTAAAAGATATATGCCAACTAAATTTGGGGGGTCGATTTTTCATGTTCGTTGCACATGCCATGTCTATAATTTATGTGTTCAAGATGATCTGACTTTTTTAGAACCTTACATTGATCATATTAAGATTGTATTTAATTATATTTGGTCATATTTTCAAGGTATGAGAAAATGGGTCAAGTTTTTAAATTAAATGGTGTTAGATCGGTAACATTTTCCAAGATGTTCCAACACGTTGGAATTTCATCTTATTTTTTTAAGTTAAGCTTCCAATACGAATATGTATTATGTAGTTTTTTTCTCAATATGTTCAACATATCACATTTTTTCCTAGTCAATGGGATATTTATGAAAAAAATTTAGAACTTTTTAAAATTTTTAATGATGCTACAAATATTTTTAGCGGAGTTTATTATCCTAGAATAAATTTATTTCTTGTTGAAAGTTTGAATATTATTGGTACTCTATATGAGCATGTTAAAAGTTCCGATCCCAATTATATTGTTTTAATTGAAGTTATTATTGTTATGAAGAGAAAATGATTGATTTATTTTAAAGACATTCAATTGTTTTATCTTATTGTCACAATTTTTGACCCTATATTTAAAATAGAATGTTTGATTAGTGCTTACAAACTTACTATACTTATTTATGAATAGCTGATGAAATTAATATTACAAAAATAATAGATAAAATAAAAATTTATTTAATAGATTTATTTAATGATATGTTAGTATATATAACTTGCAATCAATAGAACAATCTAGTAGCGAACTCGTAATTAGTTCAAGACTTAGCGTATGTGATCGTTGGTTATTACAACGAAATAAAAAACATATGGATAACATGATTAACAACCCAGAATAAGATAATTATTTATCTACCAATTTTGAGTTTCCAGCTGAAAGTTTAGTGCGTAAAATTTTTCAAGTACTTGAATAGTGGAACCGACATCTAAATGTCTATCTTATTTTATAAATTATTGCTAAAGATGTGTTGTTAGCACCTATTTCCACCGTTACGGTTGAACAAGCCTTCAGCTTAGGAGACAATATTTTGGAAGTGAGACGATTTTCATTACATCCAAGCACTTTAGAAGCAACATCATGTGTAGATGATTGGACCCGAGCTGATCTGAGGCAACAAGGAGACGCCCCCAATGACTTTGAAGACTTGTTCGACAATACATCTGTAAGTGCAAGCGGAACGAGAACTAAAACATCAACACGCACTGATAATGATGATGATTGATGAGTAAATAATTATAATGAGGAACTATCTTAAAAATATAATGGAATTACGTGAGCATTGATTCCTCTCACCCCTAGAGAATACGTAGGCAACTTAAGTTTTTACAAATTTAAGTTCAAGTTTTTTTAATTTTATTTTTAATTTAATGTAATTCAAATTCAAATTAATAATTTTAAATAAAATTTTTAATCTCATTTTTATTTTTTTTTAAAAAAAATTATTGTTAAAAATTTTTAAAAAAAATTCGGAACCGTCTGGTTCGGTTCCGATTCCCGGTTCCACAATCTCGTGGAACCGGAACCGAATCGGAATTATCTGATTCGGTTCCAGTTTCACACTTATGGAACTGAGAACCGTTCAGTTCCAATTTGGAACCGAACCGAAACGTTGGACGCATAGCTTTGTTCAAGTCTGCGGAGCATCCTGTAACCGTGCAGTTTGTTCCGGTTCCGTCCCGGGCTGCGATTGTCATAGGAAGGTTGAAGCTGTCAACAAGACTAATGTCGTAAAATCGAGCCCGTCAGCGCCGTCGGGAGTGAAGTTAATTTCTTGTCACTGTTGTGCTTGCTGAAGGAGAATTTCTGCTCTGTGCATTCCAATATTGTCAACAATCAACAAGCAATAAGGTTACTGTTTTCCTCTTCAATATGAGCTTTCAGGAATTGGATTCTACTTATATAGGAAGTATGTATGATTATCCAAAATTGAATCAAACTTGTTAAAATAAGAAAGAAACGAGGGTAAAAAGATTAGTCCGATAGTTTTTTTTACGAGTAATAAGGATTTTTATCTTTTATCTTTATCTTTATCTTTATCTTTATCTTATATATGTAAAAGTTCAGTGTATTTCTTCCTAAAATGTCACAAAAGATTTTTTTTAAACTAAACATTGGATTTTTGTTAAAATGCCACATAGGATGTTTGTTTGTTTTTTTTTATTACTCCTCAATTATTTATTAAAAAATTAATAAAATACATTGACCTTCGCAAATATTGTTGGGGAAGATTTTGATTCTACTTGAAAGTGCAGGAATGTAAGTTGAGGTTAAAATTAAATATGTGAAAAATGATTTATTATTTTAATTTTGTAAACCTAATCCAACAGAATTTGTCCCAAAGCCCTTGGAGGAGAGTGCCAAGCTTTTGAGGTAGATATTCAGCGCCTCTCCTAATGTCAAAACGGTTGGAATTTCATTTTTTTCAAAAAGCTTTGCTTTATTTTGTTGATTTATCAATTGTACTTTTTTAGGCGTTTTAAGTTATGAAGAAACAATAAATCATAAGTGTAAAACTTCATACTTTTTTTAAGAGTTTTATTGGAAAATAATAGAAATTTGGGATCAAATTTTTTTTACTTGGTCAAATAGGGACCTAAATGATATAAATTTAAATTTTTGGGAGATCTTTTTGAGAGAATCTTAGACTTGGAGGTTAAATTCTTGTTTGACTATAAAATTAGAGGTTAGAATGAAATTTTTCATTGAGGCACTACATGGACCAATGAGGGGCTACCACGTGGCACCCCAATTGCCTTTAAATAAAACCCTTTCCTTAAAAAAGAGGAGCGCTCATCTCTCTCTCCCCCCTCAAATTTCCCTCTCTTGTCACTGTCTTCACGCCGCCGCCGAGAATCAACCACCACGGGCTGGACCACCAGAAATCCACCATCACCAGCTTTCCAACGGCACTGATGGTGTAGTCATCTAAGCTTTACCGGAGTAGTTAGAACCTTATAAAATTTCGACCCATACCACTCTATTTCAGCCCACACGCTACCACCAGACCTCCTCTGTCATCACCGTCGACGATTGTAGCATCCTTGGCCCATTTTCGGGCACCGATTCTGACCGGTGCTTACACACGCGTATAACGCAAGCGTACATATCGTTCAAGTAGTATAAAAAGTATCGATCCCACAAGGACTTAATATCTAAGCTATTAATTTTATGAGGTCAAATGATTACTAGTATCTAACAGGTTGTTTGATTGATTTGAAATGTTAACGATTCTAAATTTAAAAACAAGTAAATAAAATTGTTCGAAAGTAGGTTTTAGAAAATTCAATATTAAAAACTATCTAGGGTTAGTGATTTCTTCCAATATCATTTTATAGATGAAGTGGTTATTTTATAGTTGGGTAATATATTGATTTATTAACCTGAAACACTAAATTATGTGAAAGCATCTGTCGATGGTCAGACACAAATACCCAGTTTAACCCAATTGAACCATATGTCTATGTCAACCAAATTATCTGGATTCATTAAATTTAAGTTTCAATTATGGTTACCCCCGCCCGAGAGGTATATGTCTATCCTGTAAGGAAATCTATTAAAGGGTTATCTATCCTCAAGGAAGATCGTGGGCTATTGAGTCTAAGGTCTTAAACTTAAAATCATTATGTCTAGTTCATTTTTAGTTTATCTAGTCAATTTTATTAGTGGTCAGTTAATAAAAAGCATTAAGATTAAGACTCAATAAATAAATCTTTATATTACCCAAACTTAATCTAACCCCTTATAAACCGGTGATATTAGATTTCATCACAACCTTAGATAACTAACTTAGTTACAACACATAGCTAAGGCTGGTAAAAATTTAAAAGACATAAAGTAAAATTACTAAAAAGTAAATGCGGAAAAATAAATGTTGAAAAAGTAAATTGCAATAAAATAAAATGCTAAGATAAAAGAAATTAACTTCTACTATTTACTATTTAGATATCTCTCATAATATAATATATTTACTTGTGATAATTTTACCAACCAGCCATATAGGCGGTAACCTGATTAAGTCAAATTAAGTCCAACCAGCCATTAAGGCGGTAATATTTGTCCATAAACCAGCCATAAAGGCGGAATCAAAATAAACCTGCCATATAGGCGGTAAGAAAATTTAATTACCAACCGATCAATCTGGCGGTATCCTCATCAAATCAGGTTTAACCAGATTAAAATGAATAACCAACCGACCAATATGGCGATATCCTCATTAAGTCAATATTTTAAATAGTGAATATATTATATTTAAGGGAGATTAATCTAAATAGCAATAGTAAAAGAATTACCTTTCACCCTAGTAGGGGGAAGTTACCTCCTCATAGTGAATAGTAAAAACTGTAAAAAGTAAAGAAAGTAAATTACTATTATTACAGAACGTAATTAAAATTAATTACAAAACTAAAATTAGAAGAAACTAAGAAGAGAACTCCCTATTTACATGAGAGAATTTAGAGAGAATGGTACATCTAAAACTGAAATCTCGAGCTCAATTTATAGGCGCGGATAGGCTCCGGGCGTCGCGACGCCAAGAGTTATAGCGTTGCGACGCCGGCTCTTTTTGGCGTGGCACGCTGAAATGATGACACGTGGTGATTCTGGATAAGGAGATAAGGCGACACGTGGCAAGGCGGCTGAGAGCTCAATTATTATGCTGACGTGGCATGACGTGGCACTGACGTGGCGACACGTGGCGAAAGGAAGTGTCGGCACCGTAGGATTGCGACACGTGGCAAGACGTGATTGGTTGATGATGATGTGGCGGTGACGTGGCACATTGACTCGGTCAACTGGTGATGTTGATGATGACGTGGCGGTGACGTGGAATGACACGTGGCAATGGTGATTGTCGGCACCGTAGGATGATGACACGTGTCACGGCGCACGTTAGCAAATCGACTGTGATGGTGACACGTCGCACGGCGCACGTTAGCAAAGTCAACTTCTCAAATTTTGACCCGTTGACCCGGCGCACGTTAGCGGCTCTGGTACATGTTAGGCGTCGCGACGCGGCCAAATTACAAAAAATACCATTTTTTCCAATTTTCACTGTTTTGGTCCAAATCACCTCCAGAATATCCTGAAACTTTATTTATCTACAAAATAACACAAAACACATCAAAATATTCACAAGACTCAAGAAACTATACAAAATATTAGGTTAAATGAGTGAGAAATAGTGATATAATTACCACTCATCACACCGCCCAAACCTAACATTTTGCTAGTCCTCGAGCAAAACACTGAATAAAAATAACATAAACATCTTTAAAATAAAATTTAACTAAGCCACTTTCGTAGGGATCACGGTTGCATTTAGCGTATGCAACAAGCCTTTAAACCCCTAGGTGTCCCTAGTGGACGAGTTGTAGTCTCGTGAGGGTTTACAGCAATGATACCCACAAACATTTTACAAAAGTAAAAAGGTAGTAAAACTAATGCACACAAAAGCAAAAAGACAAGCGAAAAGAGAATAAGAAGTTAGTGACTAATCAGGTGAAATTTCTAATCCAAGTTACTAGTTGTTTTCTTTCTTTCTAAATTACTGAATATGTAAAATCTCCGATTATATTTACCATTCTCCATATACACAGCCAACAAAATATTAAACAACTCATTTTTGCCCACAACAGTCACAAGTGCAGTTGATAGAAAGTAATATTTTTGTCCTAAGGTTTTATCAGAATTCAAACTTTTTTATAGCAATGGAATAATTTTTCTGATTTTTCTGATTTTTTCTTTGATTTTTGATTTATTTATTTATATATAATATCTTCCATCTATGTAGCGGGTGTTGGGTCGGTGACTCCCAAACCAGTTGGCTTTAGGGAACCAGGTGTTAAGACACCCATACGGACTTAATTACTCAGACTTCAGATATATATTTTTTTTACAGCTTGCTCTGATCCATGTAGCGAGCTTTGGGCCAGTGACTCCCAAACCAGTTGGCTTTAGGGGACTATGTGTTAAAATACCCTTACAGACTTAATAACTCGGATCTCAGATTTTTTTTTACTCCATTGCTTTTTGAGATGCTTCCTCCAATTAAACTAGAGTACTAAATATTACAAACTTTTCAATTACAGTTCATGTCCGTATGTTACTATGCATGTTGATAATACCTGTCAACTGAGGATATGAAGATCCATTTTAGTCAATTTTATGGAGAATTTACAAATTGAATAATTCATAAGGAAATAAACAAAAATTAACTTGTTTCGAAATAGGTTTGAGACACATCTCAGGAGTGGAAACTCCTTACTCAGCTATCTCGAACCAATTTCACCTTTTTAGTCAAAATAAAAACACAAAAACGTAAAATATTTTTGTAATTTTTGAAAATTTTCAATTTTTTTGTATTTTTCGAAAAATTTTGGACTAAAAATAAAAATAACACAAACTAAAAACAAGGTACTGATCAGCTAATTCCCTACCCCAAACCTAAATGAGACATTGTCCCCAATGTCTTAAATAGTAGAAGAAGAGCTTAGAAGATAATACCTGGTTAGCTGAAATTCTACAGGAAATTAACGGTTAAGATCCAGATTAATCCGACGCCTCTTACCACGATCGTCCTCGGACCAATTTATCTTTGAAATGATAGGGTCAACTTGTGGTTCATAAGCTAAGAGTTGGTCTATTAGATCCGGAGCAGTTCTGGCAGTATAGAGGAGTTCTTTCATAGATTTTGACACGAACCCATTTCTCCGAGCATCATCAAGAAACACACAAAGAAAATCATAAAATCCTTCAACGTTAAACAACCCAATTGGTTTCTGGTGTATGTTCAGGTTCGCCTAAGATAGCACTATAAAAATTTCCTCCAATGTGCCCAAGCCACATGGCAAAGCAATAAAAGCATCAGAACAGTTAATCATTTCTACTAATCATTCAGACATACCTGGCACGATCAGTTCATCTCCGTTTGATGATCCAATAAGATTTGCCTTTGCCAAGGGTTTTGGAATGATTCCCAAAACGTGACTGCCTCCTTCCTGTATGGCCTTTGAAACGATCCCCATTAGTCCAAGATTGCATCCGCCATATACTAAGTGCATATTCCTTGCAGCTAAGACTCGACACAATTCCTGTGCTGCCTCTACGTATTGAGGCTTAGTACCAACACTAGTACCGCAAAACACACAGATGTTTTCAACTCGTCTTTTTGAGTGGCTTCCATGTTTTACTCTGGATGTCTTCAAAATTGCAATGATGAGTTGAATTTATAACACCTGAAAATGGTGAGTAAAATAATAGCACTAGTACCTGCCAAATGACAATTATTAGTTAAACAGTAAAATAAATCGTGATAGTAAAAAAGGTCTGGATCCTGTCGGATAAAGTAAAAGAAAACAACAAAACCAATTATAATTATTAAGAAAAAGACAAAGAGATATAATATGTATAAGAAAATTAGCATCTTGATTGACGTCTATGCGTCAGAGATAAGTTTCCCATCCAATTTTCTTATAAATTGGCAAACAGGGTCTTTTTGAGTCAGATTCCCAAGACTTAACTGTTGTCTTTCTTTTTGAAATTGTGTATGTAATTTGCGAATGGCTATGTGAACATATCCATTGAGATGCGTCTCAAGAGTCGAAGATATATCATCTAAAGACTCCTTACTCAAGCCATCCCTAATGAATTTAATTTTATCTTCACAATTATCAGACACCATTCCTAAAGAACGACAACGAGTATTGCAATTACAACGTGCACATTTGTAACAAACACCCATTTGCTTAGTGACCGGCGTAAACACACACGTATAACGCAAGCGTACGTATCGTTCAAGTAGTATAAAAAGTATCGATCCCACGAGGACTTAATACCTAAGTTATTAATTTTATGAGGTTAAATAATTACTAGTATCTAACAGGTTGTTTAATTGATTTGAAATGGCGACGATTCTAAATTTAAAGACAAGTAAATAAAATTGTTCGAAAGTAGATTTTAAGAAAATTCAATATTAAAAACTATCTAGGGTTGTGATTTCTTTGCAATATCATTTTAAAGATGAAGTGGTTATCTTCTAGTTGGGTAAAATATTGATTTATTAACCTGGAACACTAAATTATGTAAAAGCCTATTCCGATGGTCAATTACAAATACCTAGTATAATCCAATTGAACCATATGTCTATGTCAACCAAATTACCTAGATTCATAAGATTAAATTCCAATTATGGCTACCCCCGCCCGACAGGTATATTCCTATCATGTAAGGAAATCTATTAAAGGGTTATCTATCCTCAAGGAAGATCGTGGGCTATTGAGTCTGAGGTCTTAAACTTAAAATCCCTATGTCTAGTTCATTTTAAGTTTACCTAGTCAATTTAATTAATGGCCAGTTAATTAAAGAGCATTAAGATTAAGACTCAATAAATAAATCTTTATATTACCCAAATTATAATCTAACCCTTATAAACCGGTGATATTTGATTTCATCACAACCCTAGATAACTAACTTAGTTATGACACATAACTAGGGCTAGTAAAACTTAAAAGTAAAAACCATAAAGTAACAGTGCTGAAAAGTAATTGCAGTAAAGTAAATACTGAAAGGTAAATTACAATAAAATAAATGCTAAGGTAGAATGAATTACTTTTACTACTACTAATTTAGATATCTCCCATAAAATAATATATAAACTTGTGATAATATTACCAACCGACCAATCTGGCGGTATCCTGATTAAGTCAAATTAAGTCCAACCAGCCATTAAGGCGGTAATATTTGTCCATAACCAGCCATAAAGGCGGAACCAAAATAAACCAGCCATAAAAGCGGAACCAAAATTAAATTATCAACCGACCAATCTGGTGGTATCCTTGATTAGTCAGGTTTTAAACCAGATTAAAATTAAATTACCAACCGACCAATATAACGGTATCCTTTTTAAGTCAAATTTTAAATAGTGAATATATTATTTTTAAGGGAGATTAATCTAAATAGCAATAGTAAAAGAATTACCTTTCACCCTAGCTGGGGAAGTTACCTCCTCATGATGAATAGTAAAAACTGTAAAAAGGAAGAAAGTAAATTACTATTATTACAAAACGTAATTAAAATTATTACAAAACTAAAAACTAAAAATTAAAACGAAACTTAGAGAGAGAAGAACTCCCTATTTACATCAAAGAAATGGGAGAGAATGGTACAACCAAATCTGAAATCTCGAGCTCAATTTATAGGCGCGGGTAAGCTTCCAGCGTCGCGACGCCAAGGGCTTTGGCGTCGCTACGCCAGAACAGTGAATCGTGGCATGCTCTCGGCTGACCTTCTGACGTGGACGATGACGTGGCACGACGCGTGGCAAAGTTGACTCGTTGACCGATGACGTGGCGATGACATGGATGACACGTGGCACACGTGGCAATTGTGAGTGTCGGCACCGTAGGATGATGACACGTGGCACGGTGCACGTTAGCAGCTCGGCTGTGATGGTGACACGTGGCACGGTGCATTTTAGCAAAGTCAAACTTCTCAAATTCTGACCCGTTGACCCGGCGCATGTTAGCAGATCTGGTGCACGTTAGGCGTCGCGACGCTGATGACTTGGGCGTCGCGACGTGGATAATTTACCGAAATGCCCTTTTTGCCAATTTTTTCCTGTTTTGCTCCAAATCACCTCCAGAATGTCCTGAAACTTTATTTATCTACAAAATAACACAAAACACATCAAAATATTCACATAACTCAAGAAACTATACAATATATTAGGTTAAATGAGTGGGAAATAGTGATAGATTTACCACTCATCACACCCCCAAACCTAACATTTTGCTAGTCCTCGAGCAAAACATAAAATAACATAAATAAATTAACTAAGCCACTTTCGTAGGGATCACGGTTGCATTTAACATATGCAACAAGCCTTTAAACCCATAGGTGTCCCTAGTGGACGAGTTGTAGTCTCGTGAGGGTTTACAGCAATGATACCCACAAATATTTTACAAAAGTAAAAAGGTATTAAAACTAATGCACACAAAAGCAAAAAGACAAGCGAAAAGAGAATAAAGAAGTTAGTAACTAATCAGGTGAAACTTCTACTCCAAGTTACTAGTTGTTTTGTTTCATTCTAAATTACCAAATAAGTAAATTCTCCATTCATTTTTACCATTCTTCATAAACACAGCCAACATAATATTAAACAACTCATTTTTGCCCACAGCAGTCATAAGTGCAGTTGATAAGAGAGTAATATTTTTGTCCTAAAGTTCTATCAGATTTCACACCTTTTTGTAGCAATAGAATAATTTTTTCTCTTTTTTCTGATTTTTTTCTTTGATTTTTTCGTTTCTATTTTTTATTTATATACAATACCTTCCGTCTATGTAGCGAGCTTTGGGTCGGTGGTTCCCAAACCAGTTGGCTTTAGGGCACCAGGTGTTAAGACACCCCTACGGACTTAATTACGTGTTAAGACACCCCTACGGACTTAATTACTCAGACTTCATATATATATATTTTTGCAGCATCTTTGATCCATGTAACGAGCTTTGGGCCAGTGACTCCCAAACCAGTTGGTTTTAGGGCACTAGGTGTTAAAACACCCTTACAGACTTAATAACTCGGATCTCAGATTTTTTTGTTTTTTTTTACTCCATCACTATCTGAGATGCTTCCTCTGATTAAATTAGAGCACTGAATATTACAAACTTTTCAATTTTAGCTCATGTCTGTATGTTTCCATGTTTTTTGATAATACCTGTCAACTGAGCATATGAAGATTCATTTTAGTCCGTTTTATGGAGAATTCACAAATTAAATAATTTAAAAGGAAATAAACAAAAATTAACTTGTTTCGAAAATAGGTTTGAGATACGTCTCAGGAGTGGAAACTCCTTACTCAGCTATCATTTACCAATTTCACCTTTTTAGTCAAAACACAAAAACGCAAAATATTTTTGTAATTTTTGAAAATTTTCCAATTTTTTTGTATTTTTCGAAAAATTTTGGACTAAAAATAAAAACAACATACAAACTAAAAATAAGGTACTAATCAACTAATTCCCTCCCCCAAACCTAAATGAGACATTGTCCCCCATGTCTTAAACAATAGAAGAAGAGTTTAGAAAATAATACCTGGTTAGCTGAAAATCTACAGGAAATTAAAGGTTAAGATCCAGATTAATCCGACGTCTCTTACCACGATCGTCCTCGGACCAATTTATCTTTGAAATGATAGGGTCAACTTTTGGTTCATAGGCTATGAGTTGGTCAATTAGATCTGGAGCAGTTCTGGCAGTAAATATGAGTTCTTTTAAAGGTTTTGATATGAACCCATTTCTCCGAGCATCATCAAGAAACACACAAAGAAAATCATAAAACCCATCAACGTTGTACAGCCCAATTGGTTTCTGGTGTATGTTCAGGTTCGCCCAAGATAACACAATAAAAATTTCCTCCAATGTACCCAAGCCACCTGGCAAAGCAATAAAAGCATCAGCACGGTTAATCATTTCCACTAGTCGTTCAGACATACCTAATACGATCAGTTCCTCTCCGTTTGATGGTTCAATAAGATTTGCCTCTGCCAAAGGTTTTGGGATGATTCCCAAAACGTGACTGCCTCCTTCCTGTACGGCCTTTGAAACAATCCCCATAAGTCCGAGATTACCTCCTCCATATATTAAGTGCATATTCCTTGCAGCTAAGACTCGACCCAATTCCTGTGCTGCATCTATGTATTGTGGTTTAGTACCAACAGTACTACCGCAAAACACACAAATGTTTTCAACTCGTCTTCTTGAAGTGGCTTCCATTTTTTACTCTGGATGTCTTCAAAAGTGCAATGATGAGTTGAATTTATAATACCTGAAAAGGGTGAGTAAAAATAGCACAAGTATCTTCCAGAGGACGATTAGTAGCAAAATAGTAAAACAGATCGTGATAGTCAACAAGATCTGGATCCTGTCGGAGGAAATAAAAGAAAACAACAAAACAAATTACAATTATTAAGAAAAGACAAATAGATATAATATGTACAAGAATTTACAGTTTGATTGACGTCTATGCGTTAGGGACAAGCTTCCCATCCAATTTTCTATAAATTGGCAAACATGGTCTTTTTGAGTCAGATTCCCGAGACTTAACAGTTGTCTTTCTTTTTGAAATTGTGTATGTAATTTACGAATGGCTATATGAACATATCCACTGGGATGCGTCTCAAGAGTCGAAGATATATCATCTAAAGACTCCTTACTCAAGCCATCCCTAATGAATTTAATTTTGTCTTCGCGATTATCAGACACCATTCCTAAATAACGACAACGAGTATTGCAATTCCATCGTGCACATTTGTAACAAACATCCATTTGCTTAGCTCTACGTTTCTTTGCATAGATGCTTCTTCCACAACCAGGCAGATGTGAAATAAAAGAGTCAGAAGACTCACCTGCCAATCCGACTCGTGCTTCAATTACCCAACGAATATCATTAGGAACACCATGAATTGTTAGTAACCTCATCCGTTCCAAGCGAGTTTTGTATACTTTTATCAGAGATTTTTGAGGGAGAGACGGAAATTGCTTGTGAAGATTTGTGAGAGCTTCTTCCATCTTGAAATGTCTTAATCTGCAAAAACTAAACACACAAAATTAAATCACTCCAAATCACAATATATACAAGATTTGCATGGGTTGCCTCCCTACGAACGCTAAGTTTAAAGTCGTTAGCTAGACGTGACTTCTTGAACGTTAGGCTGGATCTGAAAGTGTGACACTTTCTTTTTGTCGCTCAAATGATTCTCCCCAGTAGTGCTTGACACGCCGACTGTTAACCTTGAATGTGTTGTTGGTATTGGGATCCAGTAACTCAACAGCTCCATATGGTAAAACCTGAGTGATCACAAATGGACCTGACCACCTAGATTTTAACTTTCCAGGGAAAAGTTTCAGCCTCGAGTTGTACAACAACACCTGCTGCCTTGGTTCCAATTGTCTGTGCACTATTTTTCGGTAATGCCATTTTTTGGTCTTTTCCTTGTACAATTTGGCATTCTCACAAGCCTGTAGACGAAACTCCTCCAATTCGTTGAGTTGGTGCAAACTTTTCTCTCCTGCAGCTTGTGAATCAAAATTCAACTTCTTCAGTGCCCAGTACGCCTTGTGCTCAAGCTCAACTGGTAGATGGCACGCTTTCCCAAACACCAATCGATATGGGGACATACCAATGGGTGTCTTGTAAGCTGTCCGGTAGGCCCATAATGCATCATCTAGTTTTGTTGACCAGTCTCTCCTTGTTGATCCAACAGTTCTTTATAGGATTCTCTTGATCTCCCTGTTTGAAACCTTAACCTGTCCATTTAACTGTGGATGGTAAACAGTGGCAACTTTGTGAGTAACTCCGTATTTGGATAGGAGTGCATCGAAGTATCTGTTGCAGAAATGAGAGCCACCATCACTGATAATTGCCCGAGGTGTTCCAAATCGAGTGAAAATGTTCTTTTTCAGGAATTTGATCACGAATTTTGAATCATTGGATGGCAGTGCAATTACTTCAAATGGAAGGGTCCAGTCTGGTGCTACAATGATGGGTGCAGAAATCAGCTTTTGTTTTAAGATCTCAAAAGCTTCCTGGCATTATTTGGTGAAGTTGAAAGGCACATCCTTCTCCAGAAGATTGCACAGAGGTTTAGCAATCTTGGAAAAGTCTTTGATAAATCTCCTGTAAAAACCTACATGTCCGAGAAAGCTCCGAATCCCTTTGACAGATGTCGGCAGAGGTAGTTTTTCAATTGTCTCAATCTTTGCTTTGTCTACCTCGATTCCTTTTTGTGAGATCCGGTGTCAAGAACAATGCCCTCCTATACCATAAAATGGCATTTCTCCCAATTGAGCACCAGGTTTGTATCTTCGCACCTTTGTAATACTTGTTCTAAATTTTGCAAGCAGTGGTCAAAAGAATCTCCAAACACAGAAAAGTCATCCATAAAAACCTCCAGACTCTGCTCCAGCATGTCTGAGAAGATGGCCATCATGCAACGCTGAAATGTAGCAGGGGCATTACATAATCCAAATGGCATCCTGCGGAAAGCAAAAGTACCATAGGGACATGTAAATGTAGTTTTCTCCTGGTCTTCTGGTGTGATGGCAATCTGATTGTACCCTGAATATCCGTCCAGAAAGCAATAGAACTCATGTCCTGCCAGTCTGTCTAACATCTGGTCAATGAATGGTAGCGGAAAATGGTCATTTCTCGTGGCTTTGTTCAGCTTCCTGTAATCCATGCATACTCTCCATCCAGTCACCGTTCTTGTTGGGATTAGCTCGTTCTTTTCATTGGTAACCACAATAATTCCTCATTTCTTTGGTAAACACTGTATAGGACTCACCCATCTGCTGTCTGAGATGGGGTAAATGATGCCAGCATCCAACCATTTGATTATTTCTTTCTTTACGACTTCCTTCATAATTGGATTGAGTCTCCGTTGATGCTCCACTGTGGGTTTGTACTCATCATTCATCAAAATCTTATGCATGCAAAATGATGGACTAATGCCTCGAATGTCTACTATAGTCCAGCCAATGGCTTTCTTGTGCTCTCGTAATACTCTCAGTAACTTTTCTTTATGCTCCATTGTTAGTGAATAAGAAATAATAACACGTAATTCAGAAGAGTTTCCAAGAAATGCATACCTGAGATGGCTCAGATGTAACTTCAGCTCCAGCTGTGGTGGTTCTTCAATCGAAGGCTTGATTCGATCTTCTTTGGCAGTTCCAAGCTTTCAACTGGTGGTGTTGATTTGAATCGGAATGGTTTGTCAAGGTAGTTGATACATTCCAGGATTTCAGCATCTAGCTCGCTGTCAGTCATGTTGGTGATGCAAGCTTCGAGTGTATCTGTGGGATTTGGCTCAGTATCCTGAACGATACTGTCAACAATATCAACTCTGAAGCATTCTTCTTTCTTTTCATCGCTCGGGAATTTCATGGCTTTGAAAACATTAAATGTAACTTATTAGTCCTGCACTTTCATGGTCAGTTCTCCTTTTTGCACATCAATCACAGTTTTACCTGTAGCCAAGAATGGTCTCCCAAGAATGATAGGTACTTCTTTGTCTTCTTCCATGTCAAGGATGATGAAATCTGCTAGAAGAATCAGTTTGTCAACTTTGACCAACACATCTTCAACAACACCTCTTGGAAATGCTAGTGTTCGATCAGCAAGTTGCAACGAGACTGAGGTAGGCATTTCTTCTCCAATCTGCAGTTTCCTGTAAATAGAAAAAGGCATCAAGTTAACACTAGCACCTAAATCACATAAAGCCTTACCGATATAATGTTCTCCAATGGTGCATGGAACTGTGAAACTGCCAGGATCTTTCAACTTCGGGGGAAGTTTCCTCTGAATAATGGCACTGCATTCTTCCGTCAATGCTACTGTCTCGTAGTCTCCCAATCTCCATTTTCGTGAAAGAATATCTTTCATGAATTTAACATAGCTAGAATATCTTTCATGAATTTAACATAGCTGGGCATTTCTTCCAACGCTTCTGCGAATGGTATGTTGATATACAACTTTTTGAACACCTCCAGGAATCGAGCAAACTGCTTGTCCAATTTATTTTTCTGAAGTCGCGTGGAAAAGGTGGAGGTGGAGAGATTCTTTCTGGTTCTTTTTTTCTTTGCTTCTTTTTCCTCCATCTGTGGAACTACATTTTTTTGAGGTTCTTCAATTGTTACCTTGATTCCAATATTCTTTGTTGATCTCAGTACCGCTTTTCAAAGTAATGGCTTGACATTGCTCCTTCCATCGGTTCATTGGATTGGGTTCTTTGTTGCTGGGAAGATTACCTGGCGGTCTGTAACTTTGAGCATTGGCCAGTTGTCCAATTTGATTCTCCAGTGCTTTGATTGAAGCAGATTGGCTTTGAAATATAGCATCATATGCTGCTTGTTGCTTTTTGAACATCTATGTGATGAGTGGTAAATCTATCACTATTTCCCACTCATTTAAACTAATATATTGTATAGTTTCTTGAGGTTTGTGAATATTTTGATGTGTTTTGTGTTATTTGGTAGATAAATAAAGTTTCAGGACATTCTAGAGGTGATTTGGAGCAAAACAGGAAAAATTGGCAAAAAAAAAACATTTTGGTAAATTGTCCGCGTCGCGACGCCCAAATCATCAGCGTCGCGACGCCTAACTTGCACCGGAGTCTGCTAACGTGCGCCGGGTCAACGGGTCAGAATTTGAGGAAGTTTGACTTTGCTAAAATGTGCCGTGCCACGTGTCACCATCACAGCCGAGCTGTTAATGTGCGCCGTGCCACGTGTCATCATCCTACGGTGCCGACACTCACAATTTCCACGTGTGCCACGTGTCATCCATGTCATCGCCACGTCATCGGTCAACGAGTCAACTATGCCACGGGTCGTGCCACGTCTTCGTCCACATCAGATGGTCAACCGAGTCAACATGCCACGTCAGCATCAACCAATCACAGCGTGACACGTGTCGCAATCCTACGGTGCGACAATTGATCTCAGCCGCCTTGCCACGTCAGCGCCACATCATCGCCACGTCAGCATAATAATTGAGCTCTTAGCCGCCTCGCCACGTGTCGCCTTATCTTCTTAGCCGCCTCACAATGTGTCAAGCCCTCAGCGTGCCACACATCACTGTTCCAGCGTAACGACGCCAAAGGCCTTGGCGTCGCGACGCTGGAAGCTTACCCGCGCCTATAAATTCAGCTTCGAATTTTAGAATTGAGTACATTCCTCTCTCTTAAATTCTTTCTAAATAGAGAGTTTCTCTTCTAGATTCTTTAGTTTTTTTTTAGTTTTTTTATTTTTAATTTTTATTTTGTAAATAATTTTAATTACGTTTTGTAATAATAGTAATTTAATTTTTACTTTTTACTTTTTACAGTTTTTACTATTCACCATGAGTAGGTAACTTCCCCAGCTAGGGGAAAGGTAATTCTTTTACTGTTACTATTTAGATTAATCTCCTTAAAAAATAATATATTCACTATTAAAATACTGACTTAAAAAGGATACTGCTATATTGGCCGGTTGGTAATTTAATTTTAATCTGGTTTAAACCTGACTAATAAAGGATACCGCCAGATTGGTCGGTTGGTAATTTATTTTGGTTCCGTCTTTATGGCTGGTTGGACTTAATTTGACTTAATCAGGATACCGCCAGATTGGTCGGTTGGTAATATTATCACAAGGTTATTTATTATTTTATGGGAGATATCTAAATTAGTAGTAGTAAAAGTATTCCTTTTACCTTAGCATTTTATTGTAATTTACTTTTTAGTTTTTTACTTTATGTCTTTTACTTTTAAGTTCTTACTAGCCCTAGTTATGTGTTAGTTATCTGGGGTTGTGATGACTTTTAATATCACCGGTTTATAAGAGGTTATTTTATAGTTTGGGTAATTTAAAGGTTTACTATTATTGCTTAAGCTTAATGCTTCTTGTTGTCTGATCACCAATAAGATTGATGTGGTAAATCTAAAATAAACTAGACATAGGGATTTTAGGTTTCAGCCTTAGACTTAATAGCCCACGATCTTCCTTGAGGATAGATAACCCTTTAATAGATTTCCTTACAGGATAGGAATATACCTGTCGGGCGGGGGTAGCCATAATTGGAACTTAAACTTAATGAATCCAGATAATTTGGTTGACATAGACATATGGTTCAATTAGGTTAAACTGGGTATTTGTGTCTGACGATCGACAGAGGCTTACACATAATTTAGTGTTTCAGGTTAGTAAACTAATTTATTACACAAACATAAAATAACCACTTCATCTTTAAAATGATATTAGAATGATTCACAACCATAGATCTTTGTGTCTTTTGTTATTTTCCTTAGTATTTTTCTTTTATCTTTTTATTTATTTAAGTATTGTGCAAAATCACATTCAACCAATCAAACAATCATTCTCTTCTCCATTTAATTAAATATTTGTAAATAAATAGATTCAATAATTAATAACAACAGAATGAATTAAGTCCTCGTGGGATCGATATTTTATACTACTTTTGAACGATACGTGCGCTTGCGTATACGTTGTGTGTTTACGCCGGTCAAGTTTTTGGCGCCGTTGCCGGGGACTTATTTTTCTTGATTGTTAATTTTGAAGTATTTTAATCTTATTCTAATTTACTTGTATCTTTTTCTTTATTTACTGTATAATTTTATTTGTGTAATTTTTATTTCTTTCTTTTGTTTCAGGTGATTAAAAATGGAACATTATTGGGAGATTGAAAGATCACGAGCTTTACTAGAAGATACACCCCAAATCTGGGAGCAACAGTCCGGTTTCTGAGGCCTGTTGTCCAGCCCAATGATTATCACTGGATGCCAGAACTAAGTAATACTACATTGCTCATCATAACTCAATGTGGAGATGTGACATATGTAATGGTAACCACCCAAGTGATTATTGCGAGTACAACTACAATTCAGTGTGGCAGAAACTATCAGAATCATTCATGGTACGAAGAACCAATATATTTCACAGAATCACATCTTCCATCTCATCCACCATCTACCTTCGATCTTCATCAACAACCAGAACAATCAGAGGAAGAATCATTGGTTGACATGCTCAAAGATTGGTTCCAGAAACGGGACGAAAAGTTGGATGCAATGTTTGAAACATGCCAGAATCAATTTGAAAGTATTCAGAGACAATCAGCATCATTCAGAGAATGACAGATCAAATGAGACAATTCACAGAAAACCAGAACTACATACTTCAAGAACCAATTTCAGATGACACTGATGAAGCCTTCGAGTACCAAACATTTCACTATGACACTTTAGCAGAGGAGGAGGCTGAGCAGTATCAACAACCAGAAGTATCAGTTCAGGAGCCCAACCGGCAAAGTCTCGATTTGATTTCTATTATTCAGATTCTGACGAGGATGAAGCTGAGATATTTGTACAACTGTATCAAAAATTGAGGATGAAATTATGTATCCTCAAAACGAAGATCTTGGAAATTGCATTGCACACATGTTTGAAGAAGATCTACCCGAGTCAATCAATTCACCCGAATCAGAGGATGAAGACCTAATGTCTGACTCATCTTTTCATCCTCAGGTGGAACAAGAAACAGAGCAAATGGAGGAGCAAATGTCTGACCTTAATAAAGATCCAGAGCATTCAGGAGAAACATCGCTGTTTTGGGGAGTACAAATCAAAGATCATCAACCAGAAGCTTGACAGAATGGAATTTCCATCCAAGGTCAAGCATCATATGAGACCTCCTGATTTTATTTCTTTCTTTGCAGGAACCACTGGAACAAAAAAGGAGCAAAAGGTGGCACGAGCACTGAATGAGACAAAACTCTTTTTGCCACTTTATCGTTGGAAGAGACCCTTCAAAATTAACGCTTACGGATTGTCTTTATATCGGACATCCAAAACGACATTGAAACCTCCTTAACATATGGATTTCAGTCACGTCTGGCTGAAGACGAAAAATTTAGCGTTAGCAGGGAGGCAACCCATGCAATTTGTTGTATTTTGTTTTCATATTTTGTGTGAACTTTTTAATTTTGTGTGTTTGTTTTGCAGGAAAAATAAAAACATAATTTTTCAGGACAAAAGCAAGCTAGTGCAAGCAGGATTTTCAAAATAAAAATTTGACAAAATCACGAAGATACAAAGTCAATCCAGAAGAGACGGCCGAGTAAGGAGTCAGCTCTTGGGACGCGTCCCTATGGATTTATCCGTCAAAAGACTTGGTTTGTGCCAAAAAAAAAAAAAAGTCATCAGCGTCGCGACCTGATTCTAAGACAGAACATAAGCAGAGGCGCCGCAGATCTCATTTTTATTCCTTCTTCTTTCCTCAAACACCACACAACCGCAACCTTCGCCAAGTCAAACACCAAGCCTCTGCCGAAACCCACCAGAAGCTGAACCACCCCCTTGCCAAACGACTCACCGAGCAAACAAACTGAAACCGAGCCGTGTCAATCAAACCACCATCACCTAGAGATCCACCAGCCGAGACACCACTAGCCCCGCGAACCCGCCACTTGCCAAGCCAACCACGACCCACCAACCGCAACCAACATCACCGAGAATCATCACAGTCACCACTCACCAACACCAAGATATGTCGTGAGCCACCCTTGCCGAAACTGAGATCTACCACTAAAACCACCAGAAACCGAGAAACACACACCACTACTACCGCCGAGTTCACCCACTGCAGAGCCACCACCGCCGACCTAGAAACAACCAAAACCGAACAAAACCGAGCCAACCCACTGCCGAGACCCAACCCACAACCAAAACCAAGAGCAGCAAATCAACCCAAGTCCAAGTCCAAGCCGATCCGTATCCTCCATTGCCAAATCTGGAATGATGGTAAAATTGATAAAAAATATTTGGTTTGGTAAAATTGATTTGGTAGATTGAAAATTTGGATGATTGGTTATGAGATTTGAGTTGTGGAAGTGTTGAATTGATTATTTGATTCATAGTCGTGGGGGCGAAGAGTTGAATTGGGGTGTTTGTGGCTTTGAGTTAGATTTAGGTTGTGTTGGATAATCGAAAAATTCAGAGGAGATTCTTCCAAAAGTTTTACTAAAAAATGGTCAAATAACGATAGTGGTAAGAATCGTAAATTGGACATAGATCTTAATCGATTATTTTTCCTGTAAAATTTCAGCTAATCAGGTATTAATCTTCTAAACTCTTCCACTGTTTAAGACATTGGGGACAATGTCTCATTTAGGTTTGGGGGAGGGAATTAGTTTATTAGTACCTTTTTTTTTTGTTGTGTGTTATTTTATTTTTAGTCCCAAATTTTTCGAAAAATACAAAAAAAATTGAAAATTTTTCAAAAATTACAAAAATATTTGGTGTTTTTTTTTGTGTTTTTATTTTGACTAAAAAGATGAAATTGGTAAAAGATAGCCGAGTAAGGAGTTTCCACTCCTGAGACGTATCTCAAACCTATTTCGAAACAAGTTAATTTTTGTTTATTTCATTTTAAATTATTTAATTTGTAAATTCTCCATAAAACGGACTAAAATGGATCTTCTTATGCTCAGTTGGCAGGTATTATCAACATACAGACATGAGCTAAAATTGAAAAGTTTGTAATATTCAGTGCTCTAGTTTAATCGGAGGAAGCATCTCAAAGAGTGATGGAGTAAAAAAAAAAAAAATCCGAGATCCGAGTTATTAAGTCTGTAAGGGTGTTTTAACACCTAGTGCCCTAAAACCAACTGGTTTGGGAGTCACTGGCCCAAAGCTCGTTACATGGATCAAAGATGCTGCAAAAATATATATATCTGAAGTCTGAGTAATTAAGTCTGTAGGGGTGTCTTAACACCTGGTGCCCTAAAGCCAACTGGTTTGGGAGCCACCGACCCAACACTCGCTACATAGATGGAAGGTATTGTATATAAATAAAAAAAAAGAAAAAACTCAAAGAAAAAAAATCAGAAAAATGAGAAAAAATTATTCCATTGCTACAAAAAGGTGTGAAATCTAATAGAACTTTAGGACAAAAATATTACTCTCTTATCAACTGCACTTATGACTGCTGTGGGAAAAAATGAGTTGTTTATGAAGAATGGTAAAAATGATCGGAGAATTTACTTATTTGGTAATTTAGAATGAAACAAAACAACTAGTAACTTTGAGTAGAAATTTCACCTAATTAGTCACTAACTTCTTTATTCTCTTTTCGCTTGTCTTTTTGCTTTTCTGTGCATTAGTTTTACTACCTTTTTACTTTTGTAAAATGTTTTGTGGGTATCATTGCTGTAAACCCTCACGAGACTACAACTCGTCCACTAGTGGACACCTAGGGGTTTAAAGGCTTGTTGCATATGCTAAATGCAACCGTGATCCCTACGAAAGTGGCTTAGTAATTTATTTATGTTATTTTATGTTTTGCTCGAGGACTAGCAAAATGTTAGGTTTGTGGGTGTGATGAGTGGTAAATCTATCACTATTTCCCACTCATTTAAACAATATATTGTATAGTTTCTTGAGGTTTGTGAATATTTTGATGTGTTTTGTGTTATTTTGTAGATAAATAAGTTTCAGGATATTCTGGAGGTGATTTGGAGCAAAACAGGAAAAATTGGCAAAAAAGGGCATTTTGGTAAATTGTCCGCGTCGCGACAACCAAGTCATCAGCGTCACGCCACGCGCCAACTTCTGCCAGCTTGCTACGCGGTGTGCCGTGCTCAAACCGTCAGAACAGGTCAGATTTGAGAAGTTTGACTTTGCTAAAATGCACGTGCCACGTTCACCATCACAGCCGAGCTGCTAACGTGTGCCGTGCCACGTGTCATCATCCTACGGTGCCGACACTCACAATTGCCACGTGTGCCACGTGTCATCCATGTCATCGCCACGTGTCATCGGTCAACGAGTCAACTATGCCACGCGTCGTGCCACGTCTTTCGTCCACATCAGATGGTCAACCGAGTCAACATGCCACGTCAGCATCAGCCAATCACAGCGTGACACGTGTCACAATCCTACGGTGCCGACAATTGATCTCAGCCGCCTTGCCACGTCAGCAGCCACGTCATCGCCACGTCAGCATAATAATTGAGCTCTTAGCCGCCGCTCGCCACGTGTCGCCTTATCTTCTTAGCCGCCTCGCAACGTGTCAAGCCCTCAGCGTGCCACGCATCACTGTTCCATCGCGTAGCGACGCCAAACCTTGGTGTCGCGATGCTGGAAGCTTACCCGCGCCTATAAATTCAGCTTCGAATTTTAGAATTGAGTACACATTCCTCTCTCTTAAATTCTTTCTAAATAGAGAGTTTCTCTTTCTAGATTCTTTAGTTTTTTTTAGTTTTTTTTATTTTTAATTTTTTTATTTTTAAATAATTTTAATTACGTTTTGTAATAATAGTAATTTAATTTTTACTTTTTACTTTTTACAGTTTTTACTATTCACCATGAGTAGGTAACTTCCCCAGCTAGGGTGAAAGGTAATTCTTTTACTGTTACTATTTAGATTAATCTCCCTTAAAAATAATATATTCACTATTTTAAAATACTGACTTAAAAAAGATACCGCTATATTGGCCGGTTGGTAATTTAATTTTAATCTGGTTTAAACCTGACTAATAAAGGATACCGCCAGATTGGTCGGTTGGTAATTTAATTTTGGTTCCGTCTTTATGGCTGGTTGGACTTAATTTGACTTAATCAGGATACCGCCAGATTGGTTCGGGGTAATATTATCACAAGTTTATATATTATTTTATGGGAGATATCTAAATTAGTAGTAGTAAAAGTAATTCCTTTTACCTTAACATTTTATTGTAATTTACTTTTAGTAATTTTACTTTATGTCTTTTACTTTTAAGTTCTTACTAGCTCTAGTTATGTGTTAGTTATCTGGGGTTGTGATGACTTTTAATATCACCGGTTTATAAGAGGTTATTTTATAGTTTGGGTAATTTAAAGGTTTACTTATTAAGTCTTAAGCTTATGCTTCTTGTTGTCTGATCACCAATAAGATTGATGTGGTAAATCTAAAATAAACTAGACATAGGGATTTTAGGTTTCAGCCTTAGACTTAATAGCCCACGATCTTCCTTGAGGATAGATAACCCTTTAATAGATTTCCTTACATGATAGGAATATACCTGTCGGGCGGGGGGGTAGCCATAATTGGAACTTGAACTTAATGAATCCAGATAATTTGGTTGACATAGACATTTGGTTCAATTAGGTTAAACGGGTATTTTTGTCTGACCATCGACAGAGGCTTACACATAATTTAGTGTTCCAGGTTAGTAAACTAATTTATTACACAAACATAAAATAACCACTTCATCTTTAAAATGATATTAGAATGATTCACAACCATAGATCTTTGTGTCTTTTGTTATTTTCCTTAGTATTTTCTTTTATCTTTTTATTTATTTAATTATTGCAAAAAATCACATTCAACCAATCAAACAATCATTCTCTTCTCCATTTAATTAAATATTTGTAAATAAATAGATTCAATAATTAATAACAACAGAATGAATTAAGTCCTCGTGGGATCGATATTTTTATAATACTTGAACGATACGTGCGCTTGCGTTATACGTGTATGTTTACGCCGGTCACTATGCAATCTATTCTTTCATTTCTGGTTCTTTTTCAAACTCCTGGCTTTTGTTCTGTTGCTGGAATCCAGATGGTGGAAAATTATTTGCCCTGAATTGTTGCTCCATGAAAAATTTGGATGATTCCTCCACCCTGGTTGTAGGTGTTGGAATATGGATTGTTCCCCTGTCTGTTGAAATTGTTGACAAAATTCACTGTTTCTTCAAATTGGTTTGGTTCTGATGCTCCTCCATATGGTGAACTTGTGGATCCAGTGGAAAGAGTCTCCATGAATTTTCATATATGATCCAGCTTGGCGTTGACTGCTATATTGGCTCCACTTTCATAAATTCCTGCAATTCTTTGGATCATGCTCATTTCTGTTGGCCACAAGGAATTGTTGTTGGCCATTTCTTCGATTAGGTCCCAGACTTGATCTTCTCCTTTTTCCATTAAAGCTCCTCCAACAGCAGCATCGATTGTGGTTCTCAATATTCCAAAAAGTCCATTATATAAAGTTTGGACTTGAAGCCATTTTGGAATCTCATGGTGAGGACATTTCCGGAGCAAATCTTTGTACCTTTCCCAAGCTTCGTAGAGAGTTTCTGAGTCTTGTTGTACAAAGGATGTGATGTCATTCCTCAGTTTTCCAGTTCTGGCTGTGGAAAGTACTTTGCAAGAAATTTGGTGGCTAAAGTGTTCCAAGTTGTGATAGAACCTGCTGGTAGTGAATGTAGCCAAGCTTTAGCTCTGTCCTTCAAGGAGTATGGAAAAACACGCAGTCTCATTGCTTCTTCAGCTTATCGGTTGTAATTGAAAGTGCCGCAAACTTCCAGGAAGTTGTTGATGTGGGCATTAGGATCTTCAGTTGCATTCCCCCCAAAATTGAACTGACTGCTGAATCATCTGAATGCATGTTTTGATGTCACCCCCATTTGCTGGTAAGGGAGGAAGTACAATACAAGAAATGAGTCTGTCAACCACCGGAATGGTTCTGTCTCGAATGGGAATCGGTGGTGCAACCTCCAAAGGTTCAGGTTCCATGTTGACTAAAGCTTCTTGGCCTTCTCGCCTTTCCCTTCTCAACTGTCTGATGGTCCTTTCAATTTCCGGGTCAAGCGGTCGAAGTTCAAAGCTTCTAGTTCGTCTCATGAAGGATCTGAGAACCTGAAACACAATAAAACAAAAATAATAAGTAATTAGATACAAGTAAAGGTATCTAACCTTAAAACTAATAGTGAAAGATAAATAAGTCCCCGGCAACGGCGCCAAAAACTTGACCGGTGCTTACACACGCGTATAACGCAAGCGCACGTATCGTTCAAGTAGTATAAAAAGTATCGATCCCATGAGGACTTAATATCTAAGCTATTAATTTTATGAGGTCAAATGATTACTAGTATCCAACATGTTGTTTGATTGATTTGAAATGGTGACGATTTTAAATTAAAAACAAGTAAATAAAATTGTTCGAAGTAGGTTTTAAGAAATTCAATATTAAAAACTATCTAGGGTTGTGATTTCTTCCAATATCATTTTAAATGAAGTGGTTATTTTATAGTTGGGTAATATATTGATTTATTAACCTGGAACACTAAATTATGTGAAAGCCTCTGTCGATGGTCAGACAACAAATACCCAGTTTAACCCAATTGAACCATATGTCTATGTCAACCAATTATCTGGATTCATTAATTTAAGTTCCAATTATGGTTACCCCCGCCCGACAGATATATGTCTATCCTGTAAGGAAATCTATTAAAGGTTCTATCCTCAAGGAAGATCATGGGCTATTGAGTCTAAGGTCTTAAACTTAAAATCCCTATGTCTAGTTCATTTTAAGTTTATCTAGTCAATTTTATTAGTGGCCAGTTACATAAAAAGCATTAAGATTAAGACTCAATAAATAAATCTTTATATTACCCAAACTTAATCTAATCCCTTATAAACCGGTGATATTAGATTTCATCACAACCTTAGTTAACTAACTTAGTTACAACACATAGCTAAGGCTGGTAAAAATTTAAAAGACATAAAGTAAAATTACTAAAAAGTAAATGCGGAAAAATAAATGTTGAAAAAGTAATTGCAATAAAATAAAATGCTAAGGTAAAAGGAATTAACTTCTACTATTTACTATTTAGATATCTCTCATAATATAATACATGTACTTGTGATAATTTTTCCAACCAGCCATATAGGCGGTAATTTGATTAAGTCGAATTAAGTCCAACAAGCCATTAATGCGGTAATATTTGTCTATAAACCTGCCATATAGGCGGTAAGAAAATTTAATTACCAACTGACCAATCTGGCGGTATCCTCATTAAGTCAGGTTTAACCAGATTAAAATGAATAACCAACCGACCAATATGGCGGTATCCTCATTAAGTCAATATTTTAAATAGTGAATATATTATATTTAAGGGAGATTAATCTAAATAGAAATATTAAAAGAATTACCTTTCACCCTAGCAGGGGAAGTTACCTCCTCATAGTGAATAGTAAAAACTGTAAAAAGTAAAGAATGTAAATTACTTATTACAGAACGTAATTAAAATTATTACAAAACTGAAATTAGAAGAAACTAAGAAGAGAACTCCCTATTTACATGAGAGAATTTAGAGAGAATGGTACATCTAAACTGAAATCTCGAGCTCAATTTATAGGCGCAGATAGGCTCCGGGCGTCGCGACGCCAAGAGTTATAGCGTTGCGACGCCGGCTCTTTTTGGCGTGGCACGCTGAAATGATGACACGTGGCGATTCTGGATAAGGAGATAAGGCGACACGTGGCAAGGTGGCTGAGAGCTCAATTATTATGCTGACGTGGCATGACGTGGCGACACGTGGCGAAAGGGAGTGTCGGCACCGTAGGATTGCGACACGTGGCAAGGCGTGATTGGTTGATGATGACGTGGCGGTGACATGGCGTATTGACTTGGTCAACTGGTGATGTGGATGATGACATGGCGGTGACGTGGAATGACACGTGGCAATGGTGATTGTCGGCACCGTAGGATGATGACACGTGTCACGGCGCATGTTAGCAAATCGACTGTGATGGTGACACGTGGCACGGCGCACGTTAGCAAAGTCAAACTTCTCAAATTTTGACCCGTTGACCCGGCGCACGTTAGCAGCTCTGGTGCATGTTAGGCGTCGCGACGCCAAGGGCTTGCGCGTCGCGATGCGGCCAAATTACAAAAATGCCGTTTTTCCAATTTTCACTGTGTCCAAATCACCTCCAGAATGTCCTAAACTTTATTTATCTACAAAATAACACAAAACACATCAAAATATTCACAAGACTCAAGAAAATATACAAAATATTAGTTAAATGAGTGGGAAATAGTGATATTACCACTCATCAGGTTCCACAACCATCGAATGCATTTTCATTTTCTCGATTTCTAAATTCATATGGATTGTAGTTTCGACTTTTGACCAAGTCTACCAACGAACTCCCTTCGACGAATCGAGCTCGTGGGTATATAATTTGACCGTTGAATATTGCTGAACCACATGATCCCCATCAAAAGCGGCTATGTGTTCCACGAGATGCGTGCCAACTAACCCAAGACAGAATCTATCGAGGGAAAGATAAAGATGATGGAGTTGGTGCTTGGAGTGCAATCCGATTTGTACATTTTATTATTTATTAATAAATACCTGTATTTTCATTCATACCTTATAATGGTATTGTCATTATGCGTATTAGATTGATGTATAGTATGCTAAGAATGACATCGACCTTATAATAGTCTTGACACTAGGTGTAAACTATTCTTAAGTAAATATTTCTAGTCGTTGGTTTTGGAATATGATCGATTCATATAACCTAGAAGACTAGCACATGTCGAATATTGGAATTGGAGTTCTAATGGTTAACCTGATGTATCATGAGTTTTGGAAACTCGTATGACATATGGGTATTCGTTTAAGCAAATACTGAATGACTCACAGTCGATTCCTAAAAGTTGGATGTACCACCACCGTCAATAGGAATCTCCTCGAGTTGAGTAGCATATGTAATCATTTGATTATATGATAGCATTGACTTTGTGTGAGATCCTCCACACTTTGATGCCATGTATGTTAGAAACCTTTTATGGTCTGGCCTCTAGATGTTCGTTGGGTGTGGACCGATGCACTTAGTAATCAAGTGCGAAGCAAGATAGGATCCGTCAGCCCGTATGTGTACCATAAGAGGTTTAGGTATCCATGTGAGTAAAGTCATGATTCTTAAATCTTTGGCCAAAGTCGATCACTTGGGGTGGATCACATCAGTTATGAAGAATCGTGGACATTTCGACATGAGATGTGCGCCTCAAAAACTTGACGGTATATTCTATGTTTCTTAAGCACAACTCGGATAGCCTACGACGGAGGGATTGTTAAATATATGTGATGACTTCGACTTGTATAGTTCAGAAAGGTCGTTCGTGTTCTTCGCGAATTCGGAGGTTGCCGAATTGCGTACATATTAGCTAAGCTTATATGGCGAACATGTCTGAACTTAGAGAGTCCCAATATGAAGTGTACTCGTTGAGCACTTGGGTAGCCGATTAATTTTGATAAAAGATAATATTCGATGTTATAATTATCAACTAAGATAATCAAGTGCTATTGGATAACATTGATTATTTACTTTGACCTAATTGGATTAATTGGATTAATTCAATAATTACACAAAGGCTTAATTGTAAAATCATAATTATCTCTACCATTTGAGGATATTATTGTAATTGTAAGTATTTAATAATCGGTGGTTTTGGCTTGATTTAATTGGATTAAATCAAAGTGGCAAACATTTTACTAATCCATTTGCTAATCCTTGGCTTGATTTAATTGGATTAAATTAAAGTGGGAGACAATGGAGATAGTCACATCTAATTATACATATTTGGACAAATTAGATTAAACTCACTTAAAAGTTGATTACAACTTTTCTTATTACAAATTACCTAAGTTTTGCTATAAATAGCAAGCTTTATGAAGGTTTTAATTACAAGTACAAGTACAAGCAAATTCTTAGAGAAATTAGCCTAAGTTAGAGAAGTGTTTAGAGAAGCTTGTGAGGTCTCTACAATATTTCATCAAAGAGAAATCAAGATTGGATCTTGAAGTAAAGCTTGGTAGCATTGGAAATAAGATTGGATCTTGGAGTCAAGCTTGCACACCTTGGAGGTTCTCCAATAATTTCAACAAATGAGAAGTAGATTGGATCTTGCATCAAGCTTACTAGATAATGTTTGATATTCTCCTAAGTTATGTTCATTTGTGTATTAGATGCATGATCACATAGCTTAATATTGAAATAAGGCTAATCAATTATGTTAGAATACTTTAGAAGTATAAACACAACATGAATGGTAATGGGATTATTCACGAGACATTTCTTATTGGGATTCTAATTTGGTCCGTGTATTGGATTCAAAATTTATGCAAGTGTGTATTTAGAATAAATTTATGTTTTTGTAAAAATATTTGATATTTTGAAAATTTTTATTCTATAACATGTGTTGATGTTGGTTTTGAAATTAAAAATTAATTTTTGGTGTTTTTTAAAGTGTTTAGGGAAGACCGGAAGAAATTAGGGTATTAGACCCTAATTCCTTCAGCTCACTTGAAAGTGAGCTGAAGGAAAAGAATTTACAATTGAAAAAAAAAACAGACCTGTACGCGCACGGGTCGCGCTTGCACTGTAGCACGCACGGTTCGCGCTACGCGTGCTGATTTTGTTTTCTCTCGTTCTGGAGATTCGGGACTTCGACTCAATCTGGTTTTTTCCTATACACTCATAATGGAATATAGTTTTTCATTAAATAATTTAAAATTACACCCATACTTGATATCTATGGGTTAGACCTATTTCCTCTGCGCGGGGCACCGATCCGACCCTAGGGGTTCAACAACTGCCCTAATAAAAGACGTGTGTACTAAACCTCACGGTGAAATCCATTTTGAAATTCGAGTGTCCAATTGAGGTAGGGGTTCGATTATATTCTTTTTTAAATAATGTCTATTTACAATGTATTTAGTTAAATTGTGTATTTAATATTTCCACTCTCTATTGATTTATTAAATTATTTATGAAATTCGAGCCTGTAACCCCGTGTGGAAAGTGTGTCAGGACTACCGTTAGTGAAAGTCCATACAGTACTATAGTTTGACCACACGGACGTTTGAAACCCTGTGTGAAAAGTGTGTCAGGATGACCGTTGGTGAAAGTCCATACAATACTCTAGTTTGACCACACGGGAGTTTGTAACCCTGTGTGAAAAGTGTGTCAGGACGACTGTTGGTGAAAGTTCATAAAGTGTGCTGGTTGACCACACATGAGTCCTAAATATCGGCGGACTGGACTGCCATGGGTTAGACCCATAAATCTTATATGAGGATGTATTGATGGACTTCAGACCTATGTGGTATATGATGGTAGACCTCGTGGGAGTCCTGGTTGATAGATAAGCATGATCACGTTTCAGTGTAACGACTCTGTGGAAAGTCTATATTGGAAAGTCGGTGTAGAGACTAGAGATAGCTAATCATCAATATATTTGTGTAACAAGTACTTCATGGTCCCGCATCAGCAATTTTCTCTAGATCAAGTTGAGGTTAATATTAATAGCAACTCCTCCCACCTCTCTCTCATTTCCCACAAGACAGAGAAACCAGGTGGTGCTGAAGCAGGTTGGTTTAATTTTGCTTTTTTTCTTGTTTCCTTTAATTTCATATATAGCAGCTTACATCCACCAATTAGGTACATATTTTCGATTTTGAGTACGTAGTGCGTCACTGTTTTTTTACTAAGCTTTACAATCCAATATGTATTTACTAGATTAGAGGAACCCATCATATATACTATCTCGCTAGCGATGTGAATTTTACATCATATCAACTAATTAATTGATTAATTTTGACGGCTGCAGATGAAGAAAGCGATGAAGATTTATTTATGGTTCCGGAAGTGGAAAGTAGTGGACAAACACCAAACATGAATGGTAATGGTAATACTGCTCAAAACTAAAAGTATCACCGCAGGCGTAACAGAAGGCTTAAGAGGTAAATTCTTTCTCTGAAACAGAAAATTTTGGATCTCGTTATAGGATTCGAAATGATTTTGTTATCTCGATTAAAAAATATGTTGGAAATTCTTCAATTAATATTTAGATGGAGGAGGGACATGTCCTCCAATTATGAATAACATGCCTCTAGGCTCCAATGGGTGCTTGGGAGGGGTATAACCCTTTAGAGGGTTGCACCCCAACCCAAATGGTGCCTTTAAGGCACCATTCCATGCATTTATAAGGTGGGCTGCATGTTCATTTTAAGCATCAGAAACAAATCTGAATTTCATCCAAATTTTAGAGTCTCATAGTGTTGTTTCAGTCAAGAGAGAGTCCCTTCATTTCCAAGTTCGAGATCTTGTTAAGGAGTGCCCCTTGAACAAGAGGAATCCGGGTTATCCTGTGAGAACATTAGCCACAAAATTCGTAGAGCACCGAGACGGGGCTGACAAGTTCTTAAGGACAAAGATATTTCTCAACATGGACCCATGTATTCGTCATTTACAAGTGTAGGCACTGCATTTTTGCATGTAACTCCCGATGATGAGTCTCGTATGAAGACACTACCTCTTTAGTTGTGAAAGCTGCAGGAAACGGACGTTGGAAGGGAAAAGGTCAAGAATTGACAATTGGTTGGATTTAACTCGTTGGATTAGCTTCAGATTCGCTCGTTGGACCTCTGTTTCAAAGCACACCCTTAGCCCAAACCCCCGTAAGACACAAACCACGCCCACATATCACTAAACCACATACCGAAATCACATCCAAATAATTAAAACATTTAAAACACAAAACACAAATTAAATTAAATGAAATTAAATTAAATCAAATTAAATTAAATCTCATTCCTAAATTAAATAAATCAAACTAAATCACCTTCCTAATCAAAACAAATCCCTTTCCTAAACTAAAACAAATAACATTCCTAATAAAAATAAATCACATTCCTAATTTAATTAAATCACCTACCAATTTAAATAAATCATATCCTTAATTAAAAAGAACAAATCAAATCAAATTAAAGATTTTCCCTATCACATAATAATTGAAAATATCTCCCAATTAATACACAAATTCTATTCCTTCTCCAACAAGGATTACCCCTCCATTGGACTATAAAAAGAACCCTTAACCCAACACATTCAACCCTGGCGGATTCTCACGAAAAACACACACAAAACACACTTGTCTTCAACACGCCATCACACCACCTGCTTCAACGCAAGCCACAGAGCTCATATTCACGCCCTCCACTCAACTACAAGCCACAAACCCTCCTTGACCACGTAACAACAAGCCACCTGCCCTACGTAACCACTCGCAGTAGCCCCTGCCTCTTCACGTTAATTCTCCATTTCACAACCAACTCTTCACAGCCAGCAACGTCTTCACATTAGCGCCACCTATCCACATATCTCTCCACTCACGTGAAATCCCCCTGCCCCCTCTACATAATCCACGCCTTCACACATTGCCACCTAGCAACACCCTGCACGCCACAGCCACACTCCACGCCTAGCCTGCCACAAAGCACCTTGGAAACTCACCCTCATATTAATCAGCCACGCCCTTGACCCGTTGCCTTCACGTCCACAAGCACTTCAGCGCATAAGCGCCACTGACCTGCCTCACGTTAATTCCACTAGCCACATTGCCGCTTCAATAAACCCTCAACACCATTTGCCCCTTGCCCCTCATAAAGCCCTCATCACACCAACACTTGTCACAGCCCCCTAATCCACCCAAAACTGCACCTAAAAATCACCGCAAAATAGTCCGCGAATTAACCCGAACTGCACCCTGAAAACTGCCACAAACAATCCAAGAAACTGCACAGTTTGACCTCCGAAACTGCCCAATTTACATCACCAAAATAGCCCACATCTTAGCCCTCCAAAAACCGCAAAAACAGTAGCCTAAATTACCAAACACAGTGACCAGAAAATAATATAAAAACAGCAGTGAAACAGAGTGAAAATAGCAGTCCAAACAGCGAAACAGTGAGGAAAAACGTTGGATTAGTGAACTAGAAAAGTTGCGGAGCAACAACCCTTCTGACGGCCGTGTAACGCGCTTTCGAGAGACGAAAAAAGAGGTTAGACCTGAGGGCACCCTTTTTATTTATTATCATTCATTTATTTTGTTTATTTTAAAAATATTATTGCATGAGAGTCGTTTGAGGCATGATGTGATTGTTGGATGGGCGGAATATGTGTCCCCTTTTGTGGTATATAGGATGGAAACCCGGACGTAAATTCCGTAGCCGAATCCGAATGGACAGTAGTGCGGTTGTACTCGGGATACAACGCCATGTACCACTTAAGAGGCATATATTTCGTTTCATCCAAACTTGTGTTTTATCATGTTGTAGTTCGTAGGTTATTTATTTGTTATTAAAGCATGATGTAGTCTAGTTTATTGTTTATTTTCAAGCATGATTATGTTATTTTATGCATGGTATTTTGTTTAGTTTATGATTATGTTTAAATAGTTATTTGTTTATTTTGGTTTAATGGCTCAATGTGCTCATTGTGTGATATTACGTGTTTTCCGTTTAAGGACTTATTTTTTAAGCATGCAAACTTAGATTATGAGTTATTTTGATGAATGCATACTAGACGTAGATTACCATTGAGCATGAATGTTGAATAGATTTGGTTAAGATATTGCACAAATCACATCATTACAAGTGGCATAAGTAAGAGACCATTCTGAACCCAACAGGTTTGAGGTCTTCCCTTGCGAGGGGTGAGTACGGCCTTAAATCTTTGTCCCAGTTCACACTGGGTGGCGATTCCATGTTATTTCTCCGCTTTAGTTCCCCCGCGGGCTATTCCGTACTCCCAATCGGGCCGCGAGCCTGGAACAGCGTCGTCAACATCTGTGTCCTACAGTCTGGCGACTCCACTGGGGATAGAGAATTGGCCCCGAAATAATGTCTTGTAGTGATTGTAATTTGTGCTTTAGTTAACTGTGTCTACCGTAGGTTGAAAGGGGTTTAATCAAATGCACTTTTAAGGCTAGGTAATGGTTTGGTGTCTTCCTTCATTCACTACCTTTCTATAAGGAAAAGTTGTGAAGGCACCTAGATAATCATGTACTAGTAGCCTACCGTGATGGACTAATTTGGAGGACTCATTGTTTATTCCTGACACCAAGCGATAAGAGCCTAAGAGGCTTGGGTACTTAAGAGAGCCTCGCTCCACCCTCCCTCTGGGGAATCTACAATGGGAAATCCATTTGACAGTCAGTCACGTACCATAACTCGTTGGCACGTACCGTAAGGTATAAAAAAGGTGTGCTCACTTGGTCGCTTGAACCCTTGAGTGGGGAGTCCTAGTTGTGGGCAATCCTTCATCAGCGAGAGCCTTTGTCCGTACCCCTATAAAGCCACGTGTGAACTGTAGTTGTAGGACTAATAGAGACTATTCCTTTATGTTTGCGTTTTGGACCATCGTCATTTGGATCCAGTTGGACTTTTTGTCATGAGGTATGGGCTTGTTGGGCCATTTAAACTGGGACGAGTCTGTACTTTATGGTAATTAGACCAAAAGCTTCTGAAATTCCGATGGGCCATTTTGTGTTTAGGCCTTTTATCATTTGAAGTTGTTTAGCCATGTTATCGCAAAAGTGTAAATCTGTTGGGCCTTTTCAACTGGGACAAGTTTACACTGCGCAATAGTATGGTTGAATGCTTTAAAATAGTAATGGGCCGACTTATATATTCCATACATCGCACGCATGTCATGCATCTCATGTCTTAAAAGCCATTATAGATATCCGTTGGGTTAGGAAAAATAAGACTTGTCAAAGAAGAGTTTAGTAAACATGGACATCGGGTAAAAGGAAGCTGAGAAATAGAAAATTTTACGGCAATGATAGAAAGACCATGGTGGGCCCAAAAAAAAAGAAAAAAAAAAAAGAAAAAAAAGAAAGAAAAAAGAAAAAATGTTTGTTTTTAGTCCTTGATAGTTAGACATAAGTCCGATGATGAAATTGTTTGCTTTAGGGTGAAACCTTAGAAACGATAAACTCTTGATATGCTTTTATCTGATACTTTGAGTAATTGATCTATGTTAGACTCGTAAGCACTTGATTATGGTTCTTAGCAGTGAAAACCTGAGTAGTTAGCAAAGTGACTAGTTGAAGAAATTATAGGTCGGTGAATGACCGTTTGCTTAGATGTCTATCTTGATTTGCTTATGTTATGATGTGTGGTATGGTTGAAAATGAAAGAAAAATCTCTAAAGAAAAGAATTGAACCACCTATAACCGATAAGCGTGAAGCTACCCATGGGCGAGTATTAGGACCACCATGGGGAGAAATGCTACCTTAAAAAGTAGGTGTGTTGAAAAGAAAAAAAAAAGAAAAGAAAAGAAAAAAAGAAGTTCAAAATGAAAAGAAAAAATAGAGAGACAAAAGAGAAAGAAAACCATACCACATTGAGCACAGAAAAGCAACTGCAAGCATAATTGAGACATCTAGGTTGGTTTGACCCACCAATCCCGATTTTTTGACGAAATCATTGAGTTGGCTTACCTGAGGATGAATCTGCGAAGGAACCTTTGCACACACACACTTTGAGTCTGGCTTAGATCGTTTATTCAAAGACTTAGATTTGAGTTGCGTTGAAAGTTTTGAAGGTTCTCTGGTTTCAATACTGGGCATTCTTTGAGGGCAATAATATGTGTAACTATTGGGACTATTTCGTAGCATGTGATATAGCATGATGATATGGAAGGCCCCACCATGTGGTTCATATTGACCAAGTACAAACAGCGGAAAGCAGAAAGCTAAACCAAGACTGGGGGCGACCAGTCTCCCACATCGTGAATCAGGGACATAACAAGATATTGAGTCATGAAACCAGAGAGAAGACTGAGCAATCACCTGGAGAACTGGCGGAAGACCTAACCCAACAGAATAGGAAATTCATTCATGCATGCATGCATACACGTAACGTATTTTGCATTCTTTTTGTGTTTGTTTCGTTTTGTATTCACAGGTTTCAAAGAAGAAAAAGAGAAAGCGGCAAAGACAAGCCAACCAGAATCAGCAACATATGAGTAGTAGTTTTGCGGATGAGTCCCAGGGTTGAGGCCCATATCAGTTTCAGTTTTGGGGATGAGTCCCAGGGTCGAGGCCCACATATCATCAGAGTTTTGGAATGAATCCGGAAATGAATCCCAGGGTCGAGGCCCACATTTTCAGAGTTTTGGAATGAATCCCAGGGTCGAGGCCCACCTTAGCAGCAGTTTTGGGGATGAGTCCCAGGGTCGAGGCCCACATCAGCAGCAGTTTTAGGGATGAGTCCCAGGGCCGAGGCCCACATCAGTATCACTCTGGGGCGATGCCCATATCAGTATCTGTCTGGGGAGCGGCCCATATCAATATCAGTTTGGGGCGAGGCCCACATCAGTATCAGCAGGGGGCGAGGCCCATGTTAGTATCAGTCTGGGGGCGAGGCCCACATCAGTATCAGTTCAGGGTCGAGGGCCCACTACATCATCACTTTTAGGATGTGACTCAGGGTCGAGGGCCCACACATCTGTTGCAATTCTGGGATGTGTCCCAGGGTCGAGGGCCCACTACATCATCATCAGAATCAGTCTTGCCGAGTATGGCAATATGGGGGCGAGGCCCACATTTGCATCAGTAGCAGTCTTGCCAGGTATGGCAATCTGGGGGCGAGGCCCACATCATTATCAGTATCAGTAAAGCCGGGTATGGCAATCTGGGGGCGAGGCCCACATTAGCATCAGTAGCAGACTTGCCGGGAATGGCATTCTGGGGGCGAGGCCCACATTAATTCAGCATCAGTTCTGCCGGGTATGGCATTCTGGGGGCGAGGCCCACATTAGTTCAGTATCAGTTCTGCCGGGTATGGCATTCTGGAGGCGAGGCCCACGTTAGTTCAGTATCAGTTCTGCTAGGTACGGCACTCCGGGTATGGAGGTATCAGATCAGTTCTGCCAGGTACGGCACTCCGGGTATGGAGATATCAGATCAGCCAGGTACGGCACTCCGGGTATGGAGACATCAGATCAGTTCAGCCAGGTACGACACTCCGGGTATGGAGACATCAGATCAGTTCAGCCGGGTACGGCACTCCGGGTATGGAGATATCAGATCAGCCAGGTACGACACTCTGGGTATGGAGACATCAGATTAGCACGCCAGGTACGACATCTAGACAACTGCGAAACCCTAGGTACGGGGTTAGCATTCAGACAATTGCGGCACTCTAGGTACGGAGACGCAACTGTGACACCCTAGGTACGGGGTTAGCATTTTACGACACCCTAGGTACGGGGTTTGCACGCCAGGTACGACATTCAGACCACAGAGACACCCTAGGTACGTGGTTTAGCATGCCAGGTACGACATGTGGACTATTATTGACTACCGTGACGCCCTAGGTACGAGGTTTAACACGCGAGGTACGGCATGTGGACTATTGTGGAGTATTATGAATTATGTGGACTACCGTGGACTACCGTGAAATATTGTGGACTACCGTGGACTATCGTGGACTATGTGGATTATGTGGACTACCGAGGACTACCATGGACTATGTGGATTATGTGGACTACCGAGGACTACCGTGGACTACCGTGGAGTATTGTGGACTATGTGGACTACCGTGGACTATCGTGAAGAGTTGTGGACTACCGTGGAGTATTGTGGACTATGTGGACTATCGTGGACTATCATGAAGAGTTGTGGACTACCGTGGACTATCGTGAAGAGTTGTAGACTACCGTGGACTACCGTGGACTATCGTGAAGAGTTGTGGACTACCGTGGACTACCGTGGACTATCGTGGACTATCGTGGACTATCGTGGACTATCGTGAAGAGTTATGGACTACCGAGGACTATCGTGAAGATTTGTGGACTACCGTGGACTATCGTCAAGTATTGTGGACTACCGCGACAACCTAGGTACGAGGTTTAGCACGCCAGGAATGGCACAACATCAAATTCAGTTCGGAGCAACAGGAAAAACCAGGTGACAGCTGGCGAGCCAGGTAAGTGAAAATGCATTGCACGTACTTTGATAGGATTGTCATTGTCACACACTGCACAAGTCCCATCAAAGTGGGGGTGACCGTAGGCACTGTATTTTTGCATGTAAGCCCCGATGATGAGTCTCGTATGGAGACACTACCTCTTTAGTTGTGAAAGCAGTGGGAAACGGACGTTGGAAGGGAAAATGTCAAGAATTGACACTTGGTTGGATTTAACTCGTTGGATTAGCTTCGGACTCGCTCGTTGGACCTCCGTTTCAAAGCACACCCTTAGCTCAAACCCCCGTAAGACACAAACCACGCCCACATATCCCTAAACCACATACCGAAATCACATCCAAATAATTAAAACATTTAAAACACAAAACACAAATTAAATTAAATCCAATTAAATTAAATTAAATCTCATTCCTAAATTAAATAAATCAAATTAAATCACCTTCCTAATTAAAACAAATCCCTTTCCTAAACTAAAACAAATAACATTCCTAATTAAAATAAATCACATTCCTAATTTAATTAAATCACCTACCAATTTAATAAATCATATCCTTAATTAAAAAGAAAAAAGCAAATCAAATTAAAGATTTTCCCTATCACATAATAATTGAAAATATCTCCCAATTAATACACAAAATTCTATTCATTCTCCAACAAGGATTACCCCTCCCTTGGCCTATAAAAAGAACCATTAACCCAACACATTCAACCCTGGCTGATTCTCACGAAAAACACACACAAAACACACTTGTCTTCAACACACCATCACACCACCTGCTTCAACGCAAGCCACAGAGCTTATATTAACGCCCTCCACTCAACTACAAGCCACAAACCCTCTTTGACCACGTAACAACAAGCCATAAACCCTCATTGACCACGTAACAACAACCACATGCCCTACGTAACCACTCGCAGCAGCCCCTGCCTCTTCACGTTAATTCTCCCCTTCACAGCCAACTCTTCACAGCTAGCAACGTCTTCACATTAGCGCCACCTATCCACCTATCTCTCCACTCACGTGAAATCCTCATGCCCCCTCTACATAATCCACGCCTTCACACACTGCCACCTAGCAACACCCTGCATGCCACAACCACACTCTACGCCTAGCCTGCCACAAAGCACATTGGCAACTCACCCTCACATTAATCAGCCACGCCCTTGACCCATTGCCTTCACGTCCACAAGCACTTCAGCGCATAAGCGCCACTGACCTGCCTCACGTTAATTCCACTAGCCACATTGCCGCTTCAATAAACTATCAACGACACTTGCCCCTTGCCTCTCACAAAGCCCTCATCACGCCAACACTTGTCACAGCCCCCTAATCCACCCGAAACTGCACCTAAAAATCACCGCAAACAATCCAAGAAACTGCACAGTTTGACCTCCGAAACTGCCCAATTTTCATCACCGAAACAGCCCACATCTTAGCCCTCTAAAAATCGCAAAAATAATAGCCTAAATTACCAAACACAGTGACCAGAAAATACAACAAAAACAGCAGTGAAATGGAGTGAAAACAGCAGTCCAAACAGCGAAACAGCGAGGAAAAATGTTGGATTAGTGAACCAGAAAAGTTGCGGAGCAACAACCCTTCTGACGGCCGTGTAACGCGATTTCGAGAGACGAAAAAAGAGGTTAGACCTGAGGGCACCCTTTTTATTTATTATCATTCATTTATTTTGTTTATTTTAAAAATATTATTGCATGAGAGTCGTTTGAGGCATGATGTGATTGTTGGATAGGCGGAATATGTGTCCCCTTTTGTGGTATATAGGATGGAAACCCGGACGTAAATTCCGTAGCCGAATCTGAATGGAAAATAGTGTGGTTTATACTCGGGATACAACGCCACGTACCACTTAAGAGGCATATATTTCGTTTCATCCAAACTTGTGTTTTAGCATGTTGTAGTTCGTAGGTTATTTATTTGTTATTAAAGCATGATGTAGTCTAGTTTATTGTTTATTTTCAAGCATTATTATGTTATTTTATGCATGGTATTTTCTTTAGTTTATGATTATGTTTAAATAGTTATTTGTTTATTTTGGTTTAATGGCTCAATGTGATCATTGTGTGATATTGCGTGTTTGCCGTTTAAGGACTTATTTTTTAAGCATGCAAACTTAGATTATGAGTTATTTTGATGAATGAATACTAGACGTAGATTACCCTTGAGCATGAATGTTGAATAGATTTGTTTAAGCTATTGCACAAATCACATCATTACAAGTGGCATAAGTAAGGGATCATTCTGAACCCAACAGGTTTGAGGTCTTCCCTTGCGAGGGGTGAGTGCGGCCTTAAATCTTTGTCTCAGTTCACACTGGGTGGCGACTCTATGTTATTTCTCCGGTTTAGTTCCCCTGCGGGCTATTCCGTACTCCCAACCGGGCCACAAGCCTGGAACAGCGTCGCCGATTTCTGTGTCCTACAATAAGGTTTTTCTTGTTCTCAAAATTTTAATGTTTATGCATGTTAGTGTAGATATACTTTTATGTTCTAGATTTGATTGTTTATTGCATGTTTGTTTTCTGTTTAATAACACTATTCAACCTACAATTTTAAGAACTTATCATTTTAGTGTTGTTAGACAGAAATTCGCATGCTTAGATAAGAAAATTTTGGGAAAATATCATATGTGCATGGAAAATACGTAAGGACGTTCGAACGCCCGACGAACGCGAAGGTAAAAATATAAAATTTCATAAGAACGTTCGAACGCGTCTTCAAACGTAACTCGAACGCAAGCCTTCTGCCTAAGAACGTTAGAATGCGTCTTCAAACGCAAATCGAACGCAAACCCTCTGACTTAAAATGTTCGAACGCGTCCTAAACGCAACACGAACGTAAACTCTCTGGAATACTTCATTTGAATGCGATTCCGGACGCCATACGAACGTAAAATCTCTGGAATACTTCGTTCGAACGCGTTCTCAAATGCTCCACGAACGTGAACTCTCTGGAACACTTCGTTCGAATACGTTATCGAACGCAACATGAACGTGCACACACTGGACAGTCTCGTTCGAACATAGATACGAACGCGACACTAACGAATTAGTCCTGGAATTGTTTATAAACTGAATAGACTTAGATTAATTTAAGTAATCATAATATTAACTTAGTAAATCATATATTAAATCACAGTAATCACAAGCATACACATAGTGATAAAGTTGAAAATTAATTGTGTGCTGCATACTTGGTTGCGAATTTAAAGTGTAGTCATACACAAGTAATTCCATCCAATCTTGATTGACACAAACACATATATATACACATATCGTATATTGAATTGTAAAATTAAAAGTGTAATACTAAGTTTTGAATTACTAAGAGATTCTATTGAGAAAGTTTTTAAAGGATATTATGTCAAAAAGCGATACGAGCCTAAGTGGTCAGGAACTTAAGTGGTTACTCCGGACCCCCCTCGTCCTCTGGGAATATTCCTTTATTTACTTTTCATAAGAGACTTTAGTCGAAATTCAAGGACTTGTGTTTATTGGTACTACTATCCAATAGAACAACGAGTGGATACTTGGTATATCACTTTGAACAAGATCATTTGTTGATCGTTGTGTAATTTATCTTTTGTAGACTTATTGATCCCTGTTGGTTTTTCCAATTACGCATGGCTAGCGGAAACATCACAGTACCGGTCTCTCATGGAGAAAAGCCGGAAAAGTTTGGTGTGTCAAACTTTAAACAATGGTAGAGCAAGATGATGTTCTACCTGACAACTCTCCAGTTGGCTAACTTCCTCAAATATCCTCCGGGTCCTGTGGAGGGTGAATCGGAAACAGCCAAGGAACTGCGAGAACAGACATAGTTGTCTGGAGACTTCATGTGTAAGAACTACCTTTTGTGTGGACTTGACAATACCATGTACAATGTGTACCAAGGAATGGTTTCTGCGAAGATTCTCTGGGAATCTATTGACAAGAAATATAAAACCGAGGATGCCGGACAAAATAAATTTATCGTGGGTAGGTTCATGGACTACAAGATGGTATATTTAAGAACTGTAATGTCTCAGTTGGGTGAACTGCAATTGATCATTCATGAAAAATTGGATGAATATATGAAACTCTGTGAGACGTTTCAAGTTTCCAATATCATTGCAAAGTTACCTCCATCATGGAAGGACTTCAGGAGCTATCTGAAATAAAAAAAGAAGCAGATGAGCCTTGAAGACCTTGAAGTTCGATTGGGGATCGAAGAGGACAACAGAAAGTCCGAAAAGGCCAGCTACAAGACTATGGAGTCTAAGGCCAACATCGACGAGGATGGAAAATGTAGCAAAAAGAGAAAGAATAGTGGAGCTGATTCTTCCTAAGCGAACAATAAGTTTAAAGGGAAGTGCTTCAACTGTGGAAAAAACGGTCATATTGTAAAGGACTGCAGAAACAAGAAGTCTCAGAACAAGGGCAAGAAAAAGAAAAATGAGGCCCATGTCGCTGAAGATGAGCAGTTAACTGATGAGATCTCAGAGATGAACCTCTCAGCAGTGGTAACTGAAGCCAACTTGGTTGGGAATCCGAGAGAATGGTGGGTAGACACTGGGCTACTCATTATATCTGTGTTGATAGCAAGATATTTTCCTCGTATCAGAAGGTCGATGGTGGCGATCATCTGACTATGGGAAACTCGTCTACCTCTAAAATGGTTGGACAAGGCACATTGGTTCTGAAAATGACATCCGGAACGGAGCTTACATTGAAGAATGTTTTGCATGTTCCAGATATTTGGAAGAACTTGGTCTCAAGTTCTCTCCTTAGCAAGAATGGCTTTAAGCTTGTATTTGTTTCTGACAAGTTTGTATTGACAAAAAATGATGTCTATATAGGAAAATGATACCTCACTGAGGGCCTTTTCAAATTTAATGTAATGACTGTCAATCGACATAATGCTAGTAATAATAAAGCTACAACGTCTGCTTATATTATTGAGTCACAAAATGTATGTCATGGGAGGTTAGGACATGTTAATTATGATACGATGTGTAAATTAATTAACATGGACTTTATACCTAAATTTGCAATTGATAGCCAACATAAGTGTGAGGCATGTGTTGAAACAAAAATACATAGAGCATCATTTCATCGAATGAAGTTCTGAACCATTGGAACTTGTACACACTGATGTGTGTGATATGAATATTGTGCAAACAAGAGGCGGTAAAAAGTACTTTGTCACTTTTATCGATGATGGCACAAAATTTTGTTATGTGTATTTGCTGAGGAGCAAAGATGAAGCTATTGAGAGCTTTATACACTATAAGAACGAAGTTGAGAATCAACTTGGCAAGAAAATCAAAAGAATCATAAGTGATAGAGGTGGTGAATATGTGTCACCATTTGGTGAATATTGTTCCAATCATAGAATTATTCATGAAACTACTGCTCCTTATTCGCCTCAACAAAACGGGATTGCTGAGCGCAAAAACCGAACGTTGAAGGAAATGATAAACACCATGTTGACAAGCTTCGATTTACCCCAGAACTTGTGGGGGGAAGCCTTGTTTTCCACCAACTACGTTCTGAACAAGCTACCTCACAGACAATTGGACAAGACACCATATAAGTTGTGGAAAAGTTATGTATCTTCCTACAAATATCTGAAAGTGTGGGAGTGTCTTGCCAAAGTAATTTTTCCTAAACCTGAGAAGGTTAGAATATGACCCAAAACTGTTGATTGTATAATCATCAGATATGCTCGCAATAGTAGTGCGTATCGATTATTGGTACACAAGTCTGAGATTCTTGACATCAATTCGAATATGATAATTGAGTCAAGGAATGCAACATTTTTTGAAGAGACATTTCCTTGTAAGGAAAGACAAAGAAGAGAGTCTCTCAAAAGAACTATTGATACTGTTAAGGGCAGTGATCAGGTTGACCAAGAGTCAGATCAACATGGAAATGTTGAGGTAAATGAACCTAAACGTAGTAAAAGAGCTAAAACGTCTAAGTCATTTGGACCCGATTTTCTGACATAATTGTTAGAAAATGAGCCTCAAAGCTATAAGGAAGCAATGTCTTCGAAAAATGCACCTTTGTGGAAAGAGGCTATCAACAGTGAGATTGATTCAATCCTTCAAAACCATACTTGGGAGTTGGTTGATCTTCCTTCAGGTTGTAAGCCACTGGGCTACAAATGGATATTCAAACAGAAGATGAAACCGGATGGATCAATAGATAAGTATAAGGCAATGCTTGTCATAAAATGTTATAGACAAAAAGAAGGCCTTGATTACTTTGATACCTATTCACCAGTGACTCGTATCACGTCGATGAGAATGCTCATAGCCATAGCAGCTATATTTGGTCATGAAATACATCAAATGGATGTAAAGATGACATTCTTGAATGGTGAATTGGATGAAGAGATTTACATGGAACAACCAGAAGGGTTTAATGTTCCTGGATAAGAACAGAAGGTGTGCAAACTTATAAAATCCTTGTACGGATTAAAACAAGCACTTGTACAATGGCATGAGAAATTTGAAAAAGAGATGTTGTCAAGTGAGTTTAAAACCAATGAGTGTGATAAGTGTGTGTACACTAAATCAACTCAAAAAAGATATGGCATTGTGTGTCTCTACGTAGACAATATGTTGATAATTGGTAGTAATCATGAAATGATTCAGTCTACCAAGAAAGTGTTATCCAGCAAATTTGATATGAAAGATTTGGGAGTAGCTAACCTAACTCTTCATCTATCAAAGAATTTTGGCTCAAGCGTATCGCTATTAGAGTATTCGAGAATCATCGGAAGTCTGATGTATCTCATGAATTACACATGACCTGATATCGCTCAAGCTGTGAACAAGCTTAGCAGATATACGAGCAATTCAGGACATAACCACTGGAAAGCCATAGTAAGAGTTTTGAGGTATCTGAGAGAAACTTCAAAATGTGGGCTACATTATGAGAGATATCATGTTATTCTAGAGGGATACAGTGATGCTAACTGGATATCTGGTACAGTGGATTCTAAATCTACGAGTGGATTTATTTTCACACTTGGTAATGCAGCCATGTCATAGAAATCCTCGAGGCAAACTTGTATTTCCCGGTCTACTATGGAATCAGAGTTCATACCATTAGACAAAACAACGGAAGAAGCGGAATGACTTCGAAATTTCCTGGAGGATATTCCTAGTTGGCCCAAACTGGTGCCAGCGATAAGCATACATTGTGATAACCAATCAGCTATTGGAAGAGCCCAAAATACAATGTATAATGGTAAGTCTCGACATATACGTCGGAGACATAATACCATACGTCAACTTCTCTCAAGTGGCATAATATCGATCAATTATGTTAAGTCAAAGGAAAACCTAGCGGATCCACTTACTAAAGGTTTACCTAGAGAGCAAGTTGAGAAGTCATCGAGGGGAATGGGCTTGAAGCCTATAAATTAAGAATTTTCACTGTGGAAACCCAACCTAGCTGACTGGAGATCCCAAGATCTAGGTTCAAAAGGGACAACTGAAACTTTGTGCAATTCAAAACAAACACTGAAGAGTTTTGTACTCTTTCCCATTCCGATAATGACGCCGAGTGCTGTCTGTCAAGGTTAGGATAAGCTGAGGCTTTTAATGATCACTATATTAGGAGATGAGTCCTAATGGGGGTAAAGGCATATTACCTCTTCATAGTAGATCACCTATTTCAAGTAAGAAGTGAGGTCGCTTCCATGGGATTTTACAGGCTGATTTCCCTAAAGTGCTTGATGAATCCAGGACCGCTGTTCAGGGCCAAAATGAACACAACCGTAGAACGGGAAATGGTCGAAGTAAAGCTGTGTGTTGGCAATTTTCTTGGTTTACACCAACGGTAGAACAGTTCAAGACTATGAGTCACTAGTTTGCCAAGTAAATCCGATTGTCATTCACTAGGAAAGGTTCAAGGCGAAAACTACCTATTTCGATGCAGCTTTAGTTCACAGAAACTCTCTCAAGTGTCTGTATGATTTTTTGAAGAATTGTGGGGGATTGTTGGAAATTCTTCAATTAATATTTGGATGGAGGAGGGACATGTCCCTTGGATGGTACCCCATGGTGAAATATCCTCCAATTGTGAATAACATGTCTCTAGGCTCCAAAGGGTAGTTGGGAGGGGTATAACCCCTTGGAGGGTTGCACCCCAACCCAAAGGATGTCTTTAAGGCATCATTTCATGCCTTTATAAGGTGGGGTGCATGTTCATTTTAAGTATCTGAACCAAATCCGAATTTCATCCAAATTTTAGAGTCTCGTATTGTTGTTTGAGTCAAGAGAGAGTCCCTCCATTTCCAAGTTCGAGATCTTGTTAAGGAGTGCCACTTGAACAAGAGGAATCTGAGTTATCCTGGGAGAACATTAGCCACAAAATCCGTAGAGCACTGAGACGTGGTTGATAAATTCTTAAGGACATAGATATTTCTCGACCTGGACCATTGTATTCCTCATTTACAAGGTTTTTCTTGTTCTCAAAACTTTAGGGTTTATGCATGTTAGTGTAGATATATTTTTATGTTCTGGATTTGATTGTTTATTGCATGTTTGTTTTCTGTTTAATAACACTATACAACCTACAAAATCATTAAAGATTCATGATTTTTTTTTGTCCCGAATTTATAATGTGTTTTA
>SKCR01039967.1:0-69859 GCA_019454045.1 Zanthoxylum bungeanum
GCAAAACCATTGAGTGCATTGTACACTATCTCCATGCAATGCATCACAATTAAATAATGCATAATATGACATGTGTCATGTGGGCCCCACACGGTTTCCAAATGAAAGTGGGCCCCGTGCACTCACGCGTTCGGGTTCGATATTTCCGAAATACCTAACTTACGTCGCGACGTTAATTAAATCGAATTTAGATAAAATTGCGCCTAGCGAAATTATTATTTACGTCGCTAACGAATTAATTCTAATTAATTCGTTTGCCCGAATTAAAATCTAATTTTAATTTCGCGTCGAAATCGAATTTCGATTATTATATCGAATATAATAATTTTACGATTAATTCCGAATTAATCGTTCTCTCTCTATGTATAGTACTTTATCCAAGATAAAGTCTCTCCGTAATTAATCCAAGATTAATCGAGTTTGAATCATACGTCATTGGTGAATCTTCGGGGGAAGCGACCCAAGAGATCTCCGGATATGTTGGCAGTAAATACGGTCGTCGGATAATCCGGAGCACGTACGTACCTCGTACTACGTTTTTACCGATTCACAAGACAAGGTTGGCTTCTAGCAAAGCGCCATGCCTACCCAATTCTCCAGAATATTTTATAGGAATATAAGATCTATATCAAGCGTAGTATACCGTAGTATTACGTACATCGATCCAGTATCGGACGATCACATGTTAGGCCTGGGGCTGGAAATGTGTCTGCCCCGTACGAAACATATATCGGACATCAAGCAACTAGTCTCTTTAAATCGGACAATCCTGACCTGGTCATATTGTCCCGACGGTGCAAACCTTTTATAGAGTACTAGTTCTGTGTCCTGCGTGATCATCACCTCCATATGTCTGAAGTGATACTTCCATCTCGACATCACATCCAGTACACTACGATTATCGATAAACCCAGAAGAGGTGTACACAGAACAGGTTAAGGTCCCCAACCACCAAAACCAAAGTTTACCGATTTTCGCAAGTACTAGCGATGTAAGTCTCAGGTTAAGAGCATATACACCTACCCTGATGCGGCCTCCCATAGACACGCAGACATACTACCAATGGGATTCCGCGGGGTCTATCCAGAGCGAAGCTGTTTTCCGTACCATCGGTAAAAAACAAACCTCCTATCGCACTTGCATAAGTATCCAATACTTAAATATATGAGAACTATGCCGTTGTGCCTCACAACGTGCACAAGCGCAATACTAGTCTATTCCGCATTATCGATGTCCGATCTCGATAATACTCCGACTAGGGATATTTAATGATTAAACCTTTATGGATTGATACTGTCTCATATAATCTCAATCCGGTATTAATCATATGGACTTTCGCCATTTATATATCAAAGTAAATAATATTACAAAACGGCAAAAGGCAATTTCATTATCACATAGTTAATTTTGTACAATAATACAATATCATTTACAAATAGTGACGCTATGGGACATAATGTCTAACAGGCGCTTTGCTAGAAGCCAACCTTGTCTTGTAAATCGGTATAAACGTAGTACGAGGTACTTACGTGTTCGTGTAGTCCGACAACCGTATTTACTGCCAACATATCCGGAGATCTCATGGGTCGCTTCCTGAAGATTCACCGATGATGTATAACTCGCACTTTAATTAATCTAGGATTAATTAGAAGAGAGAGAAAATTAATCTGGGATTAATGCGGAGATATTTTATCTGGGATAAAATATTAGTTAGAGAGAGAGAGAGAACGATTATTTGGAATTAATCGATAAATTAATATATTTGATATATTATTAGAAATTAGATTTCGACGCGGAATTAAAATTAGATTTTAATTCGGGCGAACGAATTAATTTAGAATTAATTCGTTAGCGACGTGAATAGTGATTTCGCTAGGCGTAATCATTTAATTACAACGCGACGGAAAATTCGTTAATTTGGAATTAGCGAACCCGAGCCCGAGAGTGATTGTGAGCGCATTCGCATTTCGAATTCGAGCGCGGCACGCAAGTCACATCAAGCGTCAAATTGTTAGTCACATCATGCGTCAAATCAATTGTCACTTTGAGTGATGTGACTTGACAACATGTCACTTTATTAAAGTGATGTGATGTGACTTAAAGTAAAAAGTAGAAGTGATATGGTTGTTGGAACAAGCATAAAGACTTTTGCTTTTTGACTTTTGATATATATATGAAAAATGATTTATATATTTGTTTTTGTTTTTGGAAATAAAATAAGTATATAAACTAAAATCATTTTCTCTCTCTCTCTCACCACACTTACGCATCTCTTCCTCTCCCTCTCTTTTCTCTTCTTTCTTCACGACTTCACTGCCGATTTGCTTCAAAATTTTCTGGTTTCACCGAATTTGTGAGAAGCAAAGGAAGAAGAGTAGTGCTAGCACACACCTAGGGTTATATTATGGTGATAGGGAAACGAATTTGTGAGCTTGGATTTGGTTTTTGGAGCTTGAAGCTTGGAGCTTCAATGTTGGTTCATCAATGGCCGAATGAACAAGGAGGAAGAAGGCTCAAAATCGTGCAGTCCACTTCATCAAGAAGCCATTGCCGAGCTTCATGGAGGAGCAAAAACGCATCTTGTTCTTCCTAGCATCAAACCCATCAATGTGAGTATGAATTCCGCCTTACTCCTTTGTGTATTCTATTCGTTTTTATGCATGTTTGTGATCCTTGGGACTTGATTTAAACTCAACAGCAATAACCCGCATTTGTTGTTTATTCGGTAACAATATCTTGCTTGGAAGATTTCCAGCTCACTGTTCCGTTATTCAAACTGTATAGTACCGTTGTTTTTATCGGTTAGGAAACTTGCAACAGTGATCCCAGTCACTTCAAGTTCTCCTTCTCCATAGTTTAAGACATCATCCTTAGTTCTCTAAGATACTAACGGATGTTCTTAATATCAATCTAGTGACTATCACTTGGATTGACCTGTTTGTGACTCCATATGCTCAAAGCGTATGAGACACCAGGTCACGTACATTTTTCAATGTACGAGTTCTCAGAGAGTGTAAACAACTTTAAATCTATCCCAGTAGATCTTTATTCCTAGAATAAAAGTTGTTTCTCCAAGAATTCTACGGGAATTTTCATGAAAGCCAAGCTTTCACCGATTGTAATATGGGAATATCATTTCCAAGAAATGACATATCATCATTATTTAGGACAGTCACTTTTAGTGCGCTCCCACTAACCTCCTTATATACACAAGAATCATTTCTCGTTTTGAATTAAATCAGAAACTATTATGATTACATCAAAATGATAATTCCAAGAACCTAATGCTTGCTTCAATCCAAAAATGGATCGAATAACCTGCAAACCTCGTTTGCTAGTTTTGATACGACAAAATCGTCAGGATGTTGTAAACATCCTCCAAAAGGTTTCCTTTTTAGGAAAATGATTTTTCGTTCAGCTGCCATATTTCATAAATGAAACATGCAGCATCAGCAAGCATTATCCAAATGGATTTAACGTGGCAACCAGTAAAAGATTTCATTGTAATCAACACAATGTTGATAACGATACCTTTTCGCTACAAGCCTAGCTTAGTACGTTGGTATATTGCCTTCAATGTATGTCTTCATTGAAGACTTATATAGTACCAATAGGCATAATGTCTTCTGGTACATCAACTAGTCTCTAAACATAGTTGGTATACATGGAATCCATTTCGGACTTCATGGCACTTTGCCATAATGGGGATTCGATACCTTGTATCACTTCCTCATATGTAGTCAGTTCATCTTCATCAATAAGATTGACATCTTTATGAGGTGAGATCAGAAACCCATACCTCCTAGGTTGTTTTCTGACTCTCTCCGACTAACGCGGTTCTTGTGTATTCGAAGATTGTGGTACAGTTTCATCCTTGATGAACTGTTTGTATTCCATTAAGGACTGGATGCCTTGAATAGTATTACTCCGATTTTCATCGAGTTTTACTATCCTCCCACTTACCACTGCATATCGGTATTCCTCTTAGGAAAAACACATGGCGAGTAACAATTACATTGTTCTCATGTGAGATGTATAAGTACTATACTTTGGTTTCCCTAAGATAACCTACAACTTAGGCACTTATTCAATTTGGGTTCTAGTTTGGTTTCATCCAAACGTATGCCCAGCATTCCCAAATCATCAGGAATGAGAAAACCCAGTTTCTTTCCTGTCATATTAAATATGATTTCTCTCTAACAGATTTTCATGGAACCTTATTCAAAATAAGTATTGCACTGTTAATGCTTATCCATTTGAAGGAAAATGGTAGCTCAGAGCGACTCATGATTAACCTTATCATGTCTAACAAAATTCGGTTTCTCCATTTGGACACAACGTCAAATTGACGTGTTCCAGGAGGAGTCCTCATTGAAAGAATACTATACTCTTTCAAGTATTTGAGAAACTTATTGCTTAAGTATTTTCATCATGGTCAAACCGTGATGGTTTTAATACTTTAGCCGATCTGTTTGTCTATTTCGTGTCAAAACTCTAAAAGTTTCCGATTCGTGTTTCATAAGAGACACATACCCATAACGTGATGACACATCCGTAAAGGTCACGAAATACTCATATCCACCTCTAGCCTAGCTAGATATGGGCCCACTTACGTCACTATGAACGAGGGCAAACAGATCGATGGCACTACATTTTTACCAAGTAAAAGTATTTTAGGTGCTTTACCTAATAACTAGATTCGTAGACATTATTTGAATAGAATCAAATCTGTCCTAGTATCCACTCTTCAAATGTGGGATATACGAGTCTTGTTTAATGTGTCCCAGACAACACTGCCACATATAAGTCTTATCTGATCAAATCAGTTTGAGCTACTTGTTTGTCATGTTATATTTTGAGATTTATTTATATTCCAAAATATAAATACTGTTGTCATATCTAATGTGTTTATCTCAATATCATCTTTAAAATAAAAACACTTAGTGTTCTATAAAGGTATACTCAACGAGTATACGAGCTATATTATACTCGATATAGAGATAATGTTTCTAGTCAAACTAGTTATATTATATAGTTTCCTAATTTAAGCAGATACCTAAAAGTTATTTCCTAACTTAGGTATCTGCGGTAAAACACGACTTTCGTCCCGTTTCCGATTCGCAGATTAATCTCTATTGAAGTCAGTATCCTGCTCATAGCAGATTCTGCACATCAATGTATATTAATGTATCACACTTAGTATTTAAAATCCAATTTTAATACTAGTAGTGAACATATTTATGACAACATATTGAAGTCAGAGCCTTGCTCGTCTTCAATTCCTTCATGTCTGCTTTGTCCATATGGCATTCACGCTTCAGTGATCCCATTGCACAGTTTAAGCAGACATCTTGGGATATGTCATTTGTCTTCCTAGAAGACAGTAATGATTTTGCATTTTCCCTTTTCTATATCCCAGAAGCCTTGGCCAAGCCTTAGGTTTCTATAATAATCGAAGTAAGGTACGCCTGCTCTACTTGCCTTATTGCAAACTTGCCTTTATCTCATTGAGAATAGCCATGAACTCTCCAAGAGTTATTAATTGCAATTTAATACTTCTAAGATCTAAGAATTATCTATGAAGATCCTTCAATTTCTTCATCATACTTTAAGGATCTAATCCTTAGTTCTGATTAGGAATTAAAGAGTCATTTTGATAAGTATAATGGATTAAGCACTAAAGTTATCATCACATGAATCTTCCAAGATCATGCTCTACTATTTGCTTAACTCTGGGCTTAGGCCTAATATGTTATTTTATCAAATAAAGTAAACTTATTAGTTTCCAGGACCATCCTGAAATTTTATTCCCAATTTGAAAATTAAAGTCGTTCAAACACATTTTCACCCAGATTATGTTTTAAACACTAATCTTTCAGTTATCTTGATTCCAATAGTCTAAATATCCAATCAAACGATTTCGGGTACAATCTAATGTAATGATTATTATAGTCTAACTATATAACTAAAACAATTTTATTGGTTAAAATCAATATATTGATTACTATAATCCATTATATAATCAACTATAAATGATCGTAAAATTCAATATATTGATTACTAATAATCCAATTATATAATCAACTATAAATGAAGTAGTTTGAATACAGTTCAACTGTAATTAATTAAACACAATTAATATTAGTCAAACTAATATATTAATTTATTTGACGAATATTGAAATGAGCGTGTATGGCAAATATCTAAACGAAATTGCAAATCTATACTTGCCTCCCACTATTTTCGGCGAGCCTCTACCCCTCTGTTGAGTACACGGAAACACTTGTTTCCTAGTGGGCTAGGATCCCGTTAAATAACACACAATCTTGACTTTGGCCAACAAATGGTATGATACTTAACTAGGTAGATCAATTTGATCTCATCCATTCCTAGATCAGTAGGTGGACATCCAAGTCCGAAACATATATACAATATATATGCCAATATATCCAATATATTTCCTAAACCTTTTCCTCTGAATCACTAAGCCTTGGCTTTGGCACAACAAGCTTAATGATTCCAGTTAAGCGGGACCCATTAACATGGAAAGCTTCGTAATCAATGTCGATGGAAGACAGAGTGATCTTGACTTTGGCCACAATCACGACTTGGACAAGACCCCGATATGGAAAAAAACTCTCATGATTCCAACAACACATCCGCAATTGACAAAGGTCTTGACTTTGGCCAACAAACCAATGCCAACTTTGGATCTTGAGTAAAACACATCAACTGAAGAAAAAACACTTAATATGTTTTGAGGGTTTTTAGCGTAAATTGGCAACCAATTTATTATCTTTGATTAGGTCTCATCTTACCTCATACACACACTTAACTGCATTCTAAAAGCATAATAAGGTGCGATAAATAAATTAATAATGATATGCGGATGGATATGTCACAAATGGTTTCCTAGAACAAATCACTCCCTTTCTCCTCCCTCTCTCCCCGGCTAGAACTATTCTAACTTCTACTCTATTACATAATAAATAAAGAAACCTCATTTACATTGAGGGGAATAGGTGAGAAGATAAATACAAGAGAATAGGAGATAAAAGTCTGGACATGCAGGTCCAATTTAATAAATTATAATTTATTACAATTTCCAAATTGCCCCCGCCCTTCTAATATCCATCCGATATACATTATTCATACAACACATTCATGTATTCATACAATCATGTTATTCAACCAATCTAATCCAATTAATTAATCTTTGAATTAATGACCATCCAATGTTCAAACAACGATTTGATTTTGCGTGAGTCAAATTTGTTTAAGAATAAATACTCAAAGTAAGTATTCTTGAATTATATTGAACTACAACTTTAAATCCAATTTATTTGTATTCAATACTATTCCAATTAAATATTTACACTTACTTATAAGCCTTAAAGACTTGGATTCCAATCCAATCTTGATGGGTCTCAAAGGCCCAATAACATCCAATGCCATTTTAATTAAAGTCCAATGGGCTTTTAATTGATTCTTAAGGCATGGGCTTTGGCCATAATGGATCAAACCCAAAATTCCAAGGCCCAATAGGAACACCCTATTGCAACAAACATCAATTTAGGCCCATTAGACCAATTAAATTCTTTAAGGGCCAAGTGATGTATTTGGATTTTATGTAATTTATTTTGGGCCCAATTGGATCCATCCAAAATTCCAAAACCAACTTGGTGAAACCAAGCCCATTAAGCCCAAATACACACTTTTAGCCCAATTCATAATTTAAGGCTTATTAACATAATTATATTTCAAATATTACAATTATTTTAATTAAGTGTATTAGCCATGTTATTATTAATTAAACTCCATATTTCCATACCAATTAACTTAATTAAATCATGCTTAATCCATCAATTTATGCTCACCACAATTGAAGCCAACACATCATTTCATGCTCAACATGCTCTTGAATTTAACATAAACATTATTACTTTGATTCTAATCTATCAAACCAACAATCAACATTTAAACACTCCAATGATTTTACAAAAAAAAAAAAAAAAATTGCAGTCCACTGCAGGCTAGTTTCGGCCATGATAAGGGAAATTAAAAAATTTGATCCAATCAATTTATTCCAAATCTATCATGCACAACTCTAAGTTAACATAATCTAAGCATGCTCAAAGCATCAATTGAAGAATCATGCTCAAACACAAAAGCCCCAAATTTTAGTCTCATAACCCTAAAATTTTCATGCTTAAAATTGGCTCTCATACCATTTTTAGTGTTCCTAGAACATGCCAAGGATCTAAAAGCAAGAAAAGGTGTTCATAAATTCATTATAGTTGCGGAATTACTTACATTGAATGGATTTGAGCTTTTAAAATTTGAATGAAGATCTCCAAGATCATTCCTTTGTTGATTCCAACTTTGAGTTGGTTTTCCAAGATCCTTCCTTTGTTGATTCCAAACTTTGAGTTGTGAATGAAGATCTTCAAGATCCAACCTTGTGTTATTCCAAGCTTTGAGTTGGTTTCCCTATCACCTTAGAAGACTTCTCCAAGTGCTATCTTTGTTGATTTTGCCACAAAATCAAAGAGAGGAGAAAGGAAGCTCACGCCCATAGCAAGGATGAAGCTCACGCCCATTGCTAAAATCAATTAGGGTTTTCTTTGTGTCAAGTGTTGTGTAATGAGAGAGAGAGATGCCTTTTGGTAAAACCAATTTACCCTTTTAACCTAAACAAGGTGGTTGGGTAAATGGTTTCACCAAAACCATTCCAAGGTAGTTGGAAAGTTGGTGGCTTGGCGTAAATGCCAACTACCCTCCCAACTACCACATGTGAAGTGGGCCCCACATTTGAATTCAAAATTCAAATGGATTCTACGAATGTTTGCCGCAGCTCAGATTCATTTAATTCGATTAAACGAATTTACGTCGCTAAATAATTAAATCTAATTTAATTAAATGACGACGCCTCGTAAATATTTTACGAATGCCGTTTACGAATTAATTCTAAATTAATCTGTTCGCTCGTATTAAAGTCCAACTTTAATTTCGTAATGAAATCCAATTCATATTTATATATCTGAAATATTAATTTTAGCCCACACTAATAATTTAAATAGAAAAATCAAATTTAACTATTAAATATATTTCACGATTATTTAATTCAAATTAATCGCGTTCTCTCTCTTCCGAACACATTTAATCCCAGATTAAATAAAGCCTCAATTAATCCCAGATTAATTTTCTCTCTCTAAATTAATCCCAGATTAATTCTAGTTTAAGTCAACTGTCATCGGTGAATCTTTGGGAAGCGACCCTGGATATGTTGGCAGTAAATCCCGTTATCGGACTATCCGATTAAGTGCGTACCTCGTACCACACTTACTTACGGATTTACAAGACATGGTTGGCTTCTAGCAAAGCACCGTGTCTACCCAGCAATTCTCCAGAAATATTCTTACTGGAATATAACTATGTTAGGCGTAGTATACGTAGTATTGCGTATGTCGATCCAGTATCGGATGTCACGTGCTAGGCCTGGGGCTGGAATTATGTCTGCCCCGTACGAAGCACATGTCGGATGTATGGTAACTAGTCTCTTTAATCGGATGAACATGACCTAGTCATATCATCCCGATGACTGCAGTACTTAAGAGCACTAGTAGTCTATATCCTATCCTGCGTGACATCATCTCCACTATGACTGGAGTGATATTCCGTCTTGAAATCACACCAATACACTACGATTCTCAATATACCCACAGAGGCGTACACAGAACCGGTTAAAGCCCTGGATGACCAAAACCAAAGCATATTGATTGTCGCAGTATTAGCGGTGCAAGTCTCAGGTTAAGACCAAATACACCCCGACCCTGATTTCGGACTTCCATAGACACATAGTCATATTACCAATGGAATTCCGGGGGTCTATCCAGAGCGAAGCTGTTTTCCGTACCATCGGTAAAACACAACCTCCTATTACAGTTGCAATGAGTATCCAATACCCAAATATATGAGAACTATGATGTTACGCTTCGATAACACGCACAAATGTACTACTAGTCTATTCCGCATTATCGATGTCCAGTCTCGATAATACTACGACTAGGGATATTTAATGATTAAACCTTCGAATACTGATACTGTCTCATATCATCTCAATCCGGAACTAATCATAGGGACCTCCTATCATTTATACATCTAGGTGATATAATCACAAATGATAAGAGAGCAATATCCTTTGTCATAGTTAATCTGTACAAAAACCCTATGATCTTTACAAATAGTGACGCTATAGGTCATAATTGTCCAACACTTCGACGTTACCATCTGATTTGTGAGATCATACATCGTGGCGATGTTAAGATCGAGAAGGTCGCATCAGATGACAACATTACAGATCCGCTGAAGAATGTCATTCCTCAGTAAAAGTTTGAGCGACATGTACATAGTTCAGGTGTTAGATACTTGAGTGATTGGATATAGGCAAATTGGGAGATTATTGGACAATTAGGACCCATAGCATCACTATTTGTAAAAGACATTGTGGTTTTTGTACAAATAAACTATGTGACAAAGGAAATTGCCATTTTATCATTTTGTAATTAGATTACTTAAATACATAAATGATAAAAATCCTTATGATTAGTTCCGGATTATAAGATATGAGACAATATCAATCCACTAAAGGTTTAATCATTAAATATCCATAGTCGTAGTATTATCGAGGTTGTACATCGATAAAGCGGAATAGGCTAGTATTACACTTGTGCGCGTTATGGAAACGTAACGATATACTTCTCATATATTTGGGTATTGGATACTCATGCAAGTGTAATAGGAAACAGCTTCGCTCTCGATAAACCCCTTGGAATCTCATTGGTAGTATGACTATGTGTCTCTGGGAATCCGAATCAGGGTAGGTGTATTTGATCTTAACCTGAGACTTGCATCGCTAATAATTGTGACAATCAGTACTCTTTGGTTTTGGTCGTCCAAGGCTTTAACAGGTTCTGTGTACACCTCTTCTGGGTTTATTGAGAATTGTAGTGTATTGGGTGTGATGTCAAGATGGAAGTATAACTTCAGTCATATGGAGATGATGATCACGCAGTGATACAAAACTAGTACTCTATTATGTTGCAACTATCGGGATAATATGACAAGGTCATGATTATCCGATTAAAGAGACTAGTTACTAGTGATCCGATATATGCTTCGTACGGGGCAGACTCTATTCCAGCCCCAGGCCAAGCATGATACATCTGATACTGGATCGTAATACGCTATACTTGGTATACTACGCTTGATATAGATTATGTATTCCTTAAATGAATATTTCTGGAGAATTGGGTAGGCTCAGTGTTTTGCTAGAAGCCAACCATGTCTTGTAAATCGTTAAGAACGTGGTACCGGGTACACACGTGTTCGGACAGTCTGACGACCAGATTTACTACCAACATATCCTGGGATCTCATGGGTCGTTTCCCGAAGATTCACTGATGACATTTGACTCGAACAAAATTAATCTGGGATTAAATATGAGAGAGAGAAAATTAATCTAGGATTAATTACCGTAAGAATTTATGTGGATAAAATTCAATTAGAAGAGAGAAAACGATTAATTTGGAATTAATCGATTAAATAATATATTCGATATATTAAATGAAATTAGATTTCATAGCGGAATTAAAATTGGATTTTAATTCGGGCAAACGAATTAATTTAGAATTAATTCGTAAGCGACTTTAATTTTGTCGCAACGGTAAATTTGTTAATATGGAATTAAAGGAACACGAGCCCGAGTAAGGTTGCGCGTTGAGATTGTTTGACGTAAATTCGGAATTTACAAGTGGTGGGACCCACTTGGCTTACATCACACTTGTGACATGTGATGGAAGTTGTTGATGGTGGAGTGTAAATCATGCTTGCTAATTTTTTCCTCCAACCAATCTCTACACACTTTGTATTTGTTTATTCATTTTTTGAATGACTAATACCAAATCTTGGATTTGGTATATCACAATTTTGAATTTTGGAAATCATTAACATAAAACATAAAAAATTGAAACAACTCTCTCTCTCCCAAGGCCAAAGTCGAGAGCTTCCTCTCACTAGTAAGAAATTTTGTTGCAATTTTTTCTTTATTGCTAGCACACAAATGAGTCATCCAAGGTGTTAGGGAAACCATTCCCAAGAGTTTGGAACACAAGGAGAAGCTTGGAGCTAAACAAAGAATTCAAAAGTTTTGAACTTTACACCTACATCGAATCCGTTCAATGTAAGTATTTCCGCTACTTCTTTGCGTATTCCCAAATATCATGTCTTAATAGATCCTTGGCATGTTCTAGGAACCCAACAGAAGAATCATCTTCTTTTTGAATGAAACCATATACCATTATGATCTCATCAAAACATTGGTTCCAAGAACGCGATGCTTGCTTCAATCCATAAATGGATCGATTTAACTTGCAAACCTTGTTTGCATGTTTTGGCACGACAAAACCGTCAGGCTGTTATATATAAACATCCTCCAAAAGGTTTCCATTAAGGAAAGCGGTTTTGACGTCCATCTGAAATTTTTCATTATCAAAATATGTAGCATTATCCGAATGGATTTAATCATGGCAATAGGTAAAAGGTTTCGTCGTAATCAACACCATGTTGATGACGATACCCTTTCGCTACAAGCCTAGCTTTGTACGTTCGTATATTGCCATCCATGTCTGTCTTCACCATGAAGGCTCATTTGCTACCAATAGGCACAATGCCTTCTGGTACATCAACCAGTGTCTAAACTTGGTTGTATACATGAAATCTATTTCGGACTTAATGGCACATTGCCATGAATGGAGTCGATACCTTGTATCACTTTCTCATACGTAGCCGGTTCGTCTTCCTCAATTAGATTAATATCTACATGAGGTGAGATCAAAAACCCATACCTCTTAGGTAGTTTTCTGACTCTCTCCGACCTACGCGGTTCTTGTGTATTAGAAGATTGTGGAACAGTCTCTGAAGAAGTTTTAGGGCGGAAATCCGGTAACGCAACGGAATAGTGGAAAATCAAAATTTTACGATTTCAAAAATTTTTCTAGGATCAATTAAATAAACTTATTTATTTATTTACCCAATTATCAAATTATGAAATATTACACAAGAAATCAATTTTTTGTGTAATCACCAAATTGTCCCACAACTTTGCATTTTTTTCATTTTAGTCCTAAATTGTTCGAAATAATTTTGGATGATTCTAAATAATTTCTAATATGAATTTAACATGTCCTACATATCAAAATTCAATTTGCAACAAAAAAACCCTAAAATTTTGTCAAAGGCCGTGAGCCTCCTAGATTGGCATAATGTGAATTTTGCACTTTCAATATTCAAAACACATCAAGATGATATCCAATCAATATAAGATTTTATATGTAGCATATAAACATCCAAATACACAACATAAATGAAAAGCCCCAAATTTGGAAGTGTTCTTAAACCCTAATTTTTTCAATTTCATCAAATTAGACCAAATTAGTAAAATCCAACACTTCAATCATATTTCTTCCATACCAATCAAGCCTCGCCACAATAAAACAACTATAGAACATATATAGGTCATTTAAGAGTGGGTCAATAACTATAGAATGGCAACAGGTTTCTTAAACTATCAAAAGAATGCTTGTTAACATATTAGAAACATTCTATGATCTTATACATGCATTAACCCTATCCTCAAACTTCCATCCTCCAAAAATACAAAGAATAAAGAATAGAAAAACATAAGAACATCACAATATGAAGCCCACAACAAGCGGAATATTTTTCTCTCTAATGGTAAGTTGGAAATACTTACTAAATTCCAAGCTTTTCTTTGTTTTTGCTTTTCTTTCTCTCAAGCTTCTTTGTCTTCTTTTAATGGAGTTTTGGATGGGTATTTTGACTTAATAAAACCCTAAATGAAAACAAAACAATTTATACTCCCTTTCCAAGCCATGGCCGAAAATTGGGTATTAAGAAAATATCATTATATTTTTCAATTGTTTCATTTAAAGCCTTTATCAACTTGCAACTTTAATCATCAAATAATTTAATGAAATAAAGTAAGTCAACAAAGGCAACACAAGTCATTAAAATAAATATCATAACTTTAAAATATTTATATTTTAATTAATTTAATCATTTAACAATTAAATAAATAAATAAATAAATAATTAGTTAAATACAAATACATTAAATATTTGTATTATATTTACATTAAATATCAAATACATATATATTTATGATATTAGTCAAATATCTCAATTTGACAATTAATTAATGTGTATTTGATAAAATCTATCATTAAATCCAAATACAAAAAAATTAAGAAATGACTATCGGGTCCCTACACATGTACTTTTGCGTTAAACCTTTAAACGACTTATAAATAATCATTATTATTTATAAATGTTGCCCTAGTGCTCTACGAGGATATTTCATTAGTGAGACTCTCTAGATTCAGGCATATCTGTCACGAAATCCAATTTCGTGTCCATAATTTATCCACCCGTAAATTATGACGATCACGGATAAACTCGCTGAATCTTACAGGTCGAGGTCATGGAAAATGTATAATTCCTCCGTCACAGGTATCTGGATATATCCTAGAGATATAGATGTAAACGTCAAATCTCTATAGGGTTAATCCCGTCAACGTCTCTATTAGCAATCTCTAAAAGAACACTTAGAACTGAATTCTAAAGTGTACCATGGGACCATGGTTTTATCTTATTGCTAATCATATGGACTACATATGCTCTTTACACAGAACTGACGGATCCTATCTCGATACACACAGGACACCATGAGGATCTATCCACACCCAATGAATAGACAGAGGTCTGATCTAAATAGATCGGTGACGTGACTGCCATCTAAGTGTAGAAGATGTCTCATGCGCCCACAGTGGTATCTCAAGTCGAAGAATCACAAGTGCTACTCAACCTGAGAAGATTCTTACTGACGTTGGTGTACCATCCATTAAGAATCTTCGGTGAGTCGTTCAGTGTTTATCCGCCATAAACACCTACACGTCTATACTAGTCTCCAAGACTTATTGTTCATTGAGAAACCATTGGAATCATATATTCCAGTATACGACATGTACCGGTCTCAACTGGTTTAATTTACTGACCATGTAGTGTAAACCTTGACCAGGAACTATGTGAGACAACTCAATGTCAGTTGCGACGCTTTTGCAACAGCATCATGACTAGTCATTCTAAGGTCATTATGTCTTTACCATATTAAAAGATACATTATATTATAGAAACTTCATATATTATTCAAAATAATAACGTTTTACATTAGTATTCTCAAGAAGTACAACCGGGAATCGGCGCTCTGAGCACCAATCCCAACAAAATCTCCCACTTACTCTAGTGCCAATATCGATTGTATCTAATACCCATCGACTCCACGTGTTTATCAAACAACTTTGGAGGTATGGCCTTCGTCAGCGGGTCTGCCACATTATCTTCACTTGGTACCTTGCACACGATAATTTCCCTCTAGCGACACAATCTCTCGAATGATGTGGTACTTTCATTCCACATGTTTCGACTTCTGATGCGCCCTCGATTCCTTTGCTTGCTCAATGGTTCCAGTAATATCACAGTATAACAGAATCATATTCTCGATACTTGGGACAACTCCTAATTCTGTGATAAATTTCTTTATCCACACAGCCTTCTTTGAAGCTTCAGAAGCTGTAATATATTTCGCCTCAGTGGTGGAATCTGCTGTTGACCCCTGCTTGGAACTCTTCCAACAAACTGAACCTCCGTTAAGGGTAAATACGAATCCAAATGTAGACTTTCTATCATCGGGATCCGATTGAAATCGGAATCCGTATACCCGTTAACTTGCAGTTCGTTTCCTCCATAAATTATTAACTTATCCTTAGTACCTTTAAAATACTTTAGGATATGTTTAATGGCCATCCAATGGTCATTTCCTGGATTGGACTGATATTGACTAGTTACGCTAACAGCAAAATTGATATCAGGCCTAGTACATAACCTGTCATACATTATGCTACCCAAACATGAAGCATAAGGTTGGTTAGACATTCTAACCTTCTCATCTTCTGTTTGTGGACTCATCTTCTTTAAAAGATGAATCTCATGTCTGAACGGTATGTTTGTTGTCTTATAGTTACCAAAATTATACCGTTCCAGGATCTTATCTATTTACGTTGATTGGGATAACCCAATCAGCCTCCTTTGTTTATCTCTATAGAGTTTTATCCCTAAAATATAGGAAGCTTCTCCCAGGTCCTTCATGGAGAAATTCTTACAGAGGTACGCTTTGACGCTTTGTAACATACCTAAATCATTCCCAATGATTAGGATGTCATCAACATATAGGACTAAAAATACGACCATGCTCCCACAGGCCTTCTGATACACACATGATTCTTCCAAATTCTTGAGAAAACCAGACGATCTAATAATCTCATCGAATCGAAGATTCCAACTTCGTGAAGCTTGTTTAAGTCCATAAATGGACTTCTTAAGCTTACATACCATACCTGAGTTTTCGCTAGACGTAAAACCTTCCGGCTGTTCCATATAGATTTCTTCATCAAGAAATCCATTTAGAAAAGCCGTTTTGGCATCCATTTGCCAAATCTCATAGTTATGATACGCAGCTATAGAAATCAAAATCCGAAAAGACTTAAGCATTGCTACTGGTGAAAAAGTTTCATCGTAGTCGACGCCAGGTCTCTGCGTGTAACCTTTTGCTACCAGTCGGGCCTTCTAAGTTTCAACCTTACCGTGAGACCCTCGCTTCCTCTTGTAAACCCATTTACAACCGATAGGAACAATTCATTCGGGAAGCGGAACCAAGTCCCAAACTTGATTCCCATGCATTGAGTCTATCTCGGATTTCATGGCATTTTTCCATTTCACGGAGTTGATGTCCAACATCGATTCTCTATAAGTAAAAGGATTAGTCTCTTCAACTAAGAGAACATCTAGACTCTTTTCTTGTATCAAATACAAGTGTTCAGGAGGTCTAGATATCCTTTCTGACCTATGAAGTGTGTGTGTTGAAAGTCTTTCATCTACTTGAACTTCAGGTTCCTTCGTTGGTTCATTATTTTCAGGTTGGACTTCATCAAGTTCAACCTGTCTATGATTACCACCTTATGGCAAAAATTCTACTTCTAAAAATCTTGTGAAACGAGCTACGAACACATTTCGATGCTCGGTATCATAGAACAGATATCCCCTTGTATTCGAAGGATATCCGACAAACCTAAACTTTTACCCTCGAGGTGAAAGCTTATCTTGCTGAGTCACCCTGACATAGGTAGGACAACCCCAAACCTTAATATAATTAAGATTTGGTCTCCTACCGAACCATATCTCATACGGTGTCGTAGGAACAGATTTTGAAGGAATCTTAATATGTGCAGCTGTTAAAAGAGAGTAGCCCCATAAGTAATATGGCAAATCTGTGAAACCCAACATCGATCGGACCATATCTAATAAGGTCCGATTTCTCATCTCAGACACTCTATTGTGCGGTGGAATACCTGCAGTAGTATATTGAGCGAGAATCCCATTCTCTTTCATATAATAAATGAACTCACCACTCATATATTCTCTGTCTTGATCAGATCGAAGGCATTTAATATATTGACCAGTTTGTTTTTCTACTTCATTTCGGAACTCTTTGAACTTTTCAAAGGTTTCCAATTTATATCGCATCAAATAAACATAACCATACTGTGACAGATCATCGGTAAAGGTAATAAAGTATGAATAACCACTGTGAGCAGTCTTACTTAGTGGACCATATACATCAGAATTTACAAGTTCCAATAAGTTAGTGGCACGGTGTCCAACACCTGAAAATGAGGCTTTGGTCATCTTACCCTGAATACACGATTCACAAGTTGGATAGGATTCAATGGTGAGATCTGGTATCAAACCATTCCTAACAAATTGGGTAAGGTGTTTAATGCCTACGTGACCTAGCCGCATATGCCAAAGTTCAGTATTATTAACAATAGGTAAACTACATTTATTAATTACAGTATTCAAAATATCTTTTGAAGTTTGCAATATATAATGACCATGTTTATTTGGACAACAAAAGATATGAATATTACGTTTATCATATAAATACAAAGAACAGTTCTTAATATTAATACGATAGCCTTCTATATCCAATACAAAAAGAGATATAATATTAGCTACACATCCAGGTACAAAATAACATTCATATAACAAAAGTGTCTCATTAAACAAAGGGATCTCGCATACTCCCACTGCAACTACATCTAGTGAGTCTCCACTCCCGAATCGCAACTGCATCTCTCCAAGCTTCAGTTTCCTACTTTCCTTCAGCACCTGTAACGAATTGCAAATGTGAATGGGACAAGCAGAATCTAAAATCTAGTTGGATGTAGCGGCTTCACAAGCTAAAGATATATCAATAACTGGAAAATAAATGTACCTGATGTAGATGCTCTCTCCCTCCTCAGCTGGGCAATGTAATCAGGACAGTTCCTTTTCCAGTGCTCAGTGATGGCACTTGTCGTCAGAAGTCCTCTTGGGCTTGGCTATCTTTGCCTGTGGTTGAGGTTTTAGGGTGGAAATCCGGTAACGCAGCGGAACAGTGGAAAATCAAAATTTTCCGATTTCAAAAATTTTTCTCGGATCAATTAAATAAACTTATTTATTTAATTACCCAATTATCAAATTTTGAAATATTACACAAGAAATCAAATTTTTGTGTAATTACCAAATTGCCCCAAAACTTTACATTTTGTTTATTTTAGTCCTAAATCGTTCGAAACAATTTTGGATGATTCTAAATCATTTCTAATATGAATTTAACATGTCCTACATATCAAAAATCAATTTGCAACAAAAAACCCCAAAATTTGTCCAATGCTGTGAGCCTCCTAGATGGGCATAATGTGCATTTTGTACTTTCAATGTTCAAAACACATCAAGATGATATCCAATCAACATAAGATTTTATATGTATCATATACACATCCAAATACACAACATAAATCAAAAACCCCAAATTTGGAAGTGGTCTTAAACCCTAATGTTTTCAATTTCATCAAATTGGATAAATTAGACCAAATTAGTAAAATCAAAGACTTCAATCATATTTCTTCCACACCAATCAAGCCTCACCATAATGAAACAACTATAGAACAAATCTATGTCATTTAAGAGTGGGTCTATAACTCTAGAATGACAACATGTTTCCTAAACTATCAAAATAATGTCGGTTAACATATTAGAAGCATTATATGATCTTATACATGCATTAACCCTATCCTCAAACTTCCATCCTCCAAAAATAGAAAGAATAAAGAATAGAAAAACATAAGAACATCACAATATGAAGCCCACAACAAGAGGAATATTTTTCTCTCTAATGGTAAGTTGGAAATACTTACTAAATTCCAAGCTTTTTCTTTGTTTTTGCTTTTCTTTCTCTCAAGCTTCTTTGTCTTCTTTTAATGGAGTTTTGGATGATTATTTTGACTTAATAAAATCCTAAATGAAAACAAAACAATTTATACTCCCTTTCCAAGTCATGGCCGAAAATTGGGTATTAAGAAAATATCATTATATTTTTCAATTGTTTCATTTAAAGCCTTTATCAACTTGCAACTTTAATCATCAAATAATTTAACACATCCAAATACACAACATAAATCAAAAACCCCAATGTTGGTTAACATGTTCAAACTTCCATCCTCCAAAAATACAAAGAATAAAGAATATGAAAAACATAAGAACATCACAAGATGAAGCCCACAACAAGAGGAACATTTTTCTCTCTAATGGTAATGACAAGAAACCCACTTATATTCGAAATCCAAGGAAACCCCTAAGCAACAGACAGAACCCCAAGAACCGCGAATTTGATTTTTGTAGAAACAAAACTCTTCCAAGGCCATAAAGAAGACCCACAAAGAACTTGCCCTTGAGAACCTTTAAGATGATTCCTTGTAGTGTTTTGCTAGCAATGGAGACGCCACTAAGTTGCCAAACTTAGATAAGTCGATTCAAACTTGAAAAGAGGAATCCCTCCCTTACAAGAATTCGGCCATAGCCAAAGCTTTAAGCTTTTGAGTTTTACAAATTTCGTTTATTGTCCTCCAAATGAAAAGGAAAGAAAGCTTAAATAATGTTACAAAAAGAAACCCTAAAGGCATAAAGACAACAATGCCCCTAAAGGCTAAATTACAAAAATACCAAAATCTTCAAGTCTTCAAAGGCCTTTGAAGCTTCATTCAAAACTGATTTTGGCCAAGTGAAGTGGCTTTTGGCCCTCTCTATTGAAGCCCACATGCGTCTCTATTTGTTTGTTGCAATCGGCTATAAAACTCTGAACTAATCTCGCCATTACTTCTCTGAGTCTTTTGGTCCTCTGCCTCGTAATTGGCCCTTCTGGTACTTGTAATGGGTCTTTTGCTTTGTTGTCGGCCTGGATCATGTCATCATCTCCCTCTTGAAAAGGATTCGACCTTGAATCTGTACCTGAATCAAAAGGAGTTAACTCAGACACATTATACTTACCTTGTAAATCCAGCTTGTATGCATTGTCATTAATCCGTTCCAAGACTTGAAATGGACCATCCCCTCTCGGTTGTAGCCTAGATTTACGTTGTTCAGGAAATCTCTCCTTGCGCATGTGTACCCAAACCCAATCTCCAGGCTGAAATACCACATGTTTTCTTCCCTTATTAGCATGAGAAGCATATTGCTCATTATTTCACTGTATTTTCTCTCTTGCTTTCTCTGTTGGGGTTGGTGCTCAGAGAGCCAATCCGGACCGTATTTATGTATGATTCATGAATACGAACATCCCATTTTCCATAATATTACTTATTTATGGTTGCACCTCTTGTTTTTATTTACATATTCGATCTGATTACGATTAGATTGAAACTAAATATTGTTTAGTGATATGTATATATTAGACAAAGGCCCGATAATATATAATGCAGTACACAGTTACAAAGCTAGTTTGTAATTGACATTGGGAAGTGTCACTACTAAATGTGTATTATCAAATACAGTTCCTGGTCAAGATTCACTAACACGGGTCGGTTAGTCAAATCCGTTAAGACCAGTACATGTCGTATATCGAGACTTGGTCCGATGGTTTATCCCAATGAACCATGAGTCTGGGGAGACTCGTATAGACGTGTAGGTGTTTATAGTGTATAAACACTGAACGGCTCACTGAAGATTCTTAATGGATGGTACACCAACGTCAATAAGAATCTTCTCGGGTTGAGTAGCATAGTGGTCCTTCGACTTGAGATACCATTGTGGATGTATGAGACATCCTCCACACTTAGATGGCAGTCACGTCACCGATCGATTTAGATCAGACCTTCACCTGTTCGTTGGGTGTGGATCGATCCTCAGGATATCATGTGTGTGTCAAGATAGGATCCGTCAGTTCTGTGTACAGAGCATATGTAGTCCATATGTAATTAGCAGTCTGTTAAATCTGTGGCCACAATATACTTCGAAAGTAAGTTCCGAATGTTATTTAGAGATTGCTAATAGATACGTCGACGGTATAATACCTATAGAGATTTGACATTTACATCTATATCTCTGGGATTATCCGGATACCTGTGACGGAGGGATTATACGTATGCAATGATCTCGACCTATATAATTCAGCTAGTTTATCCGTGTTCGTCATAATTTACTGGTGGGTAAATTATGGACACATAATTATATTTTGTGACGGATATACCTAAATCTAGAGAGTCTCACTAATGAAATATACTCGTAGAGCACTAGGGCAACTTTTATGAATAATGATGATTATTTATAAATCGTTTAAACGTTAAACGAAATATACATGCGAACGGGCCAAACCGTCGTTTCCTAATTAATGTGTGTTTGTATTTAATATATGATATTATTAAATACACATTAATAAATTGTCAAATAAAGGTATTTGACATATATCATTAATATATGTATTTGAGATATTTAAAGTAAATATAATACATATATTTGAGATATTTGTATTTAATTAATTAATTAATTATTTAATTGTTAAATGATTACTATAATTAAAATGTAAATATCTTACCAAATGATAAAGTTAGGAAATGATTATAAGTGTAAATTTTTGACTTTAAAGTCAAGGAAAAGGTTGTCAAAATGGTTTTGACTTCCTAAGATATTTGTTTAAATTGTTTGAAAAAATGAAAATATCTTTTTCCTTTACTAAATGTAATTTTCGGCCCTAGACCTAAAATGAATATAAGTGTTATATCTTTTAAGTTGCAATTGTTGACTTAGTTGAATAATTCATTAAAGTGTAATGATTTAGAAAACAAGTTGACAAGTTGTAATTTAAATGAAACAAAAAATAAATATCTAGATATTTCTTCCACCAATTTCGGCCAAGGCTCCTTTTGGGTGAAGTATATATTGTTTCATTTCATTTTAGGGTTTAAAAAGTTCATTTGATACCAAATAAACATAAAAGAAGTTGAGAGAAAAGGCTTGGAGGCTAAAGAAGAAAGCTTGGAAACATCTTGTTTTTGTAAGTTTTTCTTTAAAGTCTTCAACATAGAAAATGTTTCTAATATGCTTAGCTTCATTTAGTGATGATTTGATGTTATCTCTACTCTTATAGTTTGTGTTTATATGGTTGTGAACTTTGATGAAAGATTGAAGCATGTAAGTAAGTTTGAAATTGTTTCAAAGCTTTACTTTTGATTTTTAGAAAATCAAGTTGCCATTCTAGAGTTAGTAACAACTCCTTGGTGACCTAGAATTGTTCTAGAGTTATTTCAAAGTTGTGAGGCTTGATTGGTGAAGTATTGAATGGATTAAAGTGTTGGATTTTGTTAATTTGGTGAAATTGGCCAATTTGATGAAATTGTAAAATTAGGGTTCTTACCCACTCCAAATTTTGGGATTTTCATATATGTGATGTATTATGGTATGAATATGATGCATGTAAATTTTTGGGTTGATTGGATTTGATCTTGGCATGTTTTGAACAAAAACGGACCAAATTGTAATTAATTGAAAATTTTGGGTGCTCTTGGCAATTAGACTAAAATTTGGGGATTTGTGTGAAATCTTATTTTGATGCATTAGATGTGTTGAAATACATTTTAGAAATGATTTAGAATCATCCAAAATTATATTTGATAATTTTTGGACTAAAATGATCAATTTACAAAGTTTTGGGGCAATTCGGTAATTACCAAGAAATTTGATCTCTTGTGTAATTTTTCAGAATTTGATAATTGGATAATTAAATAAATAAGTTTATTTGATTAATCCGAGGAAAAATTTTGAAATCGAAAAATTTTGATTTTCCACTATTCCGTTGCGTTACCGATTTTCCGCCTTAAAACCCCAACAAAATGGTATCAGAGCGAGTCTGATGCTGGACACCCCGATATGACTAGCCCCTTAAAATCTAATGTTTTTTCTTTTATTTACTTGATACATGCATACTTTTCATTTAATTTGATTAAATTTAAAGTGTATGACACTTTATGGAATATCCCCGCTTAATAAGGTTTTAAAGTAACTAATATTTGGAATACTTGTTTCTTGGTTCGCCTTGTCAATAAGGTTTATAAATATTTTTCCGTGACTACATCTGAGACCGTGCCTCTGCTGTGAGGGTGTAGCCGATAGAGATTTATTTATGCCGGTTGTATATTAGATACTAGATAAATTCAAGCGAAAGCGAAATCCTGAACGTGCCTTAGTTGTCAGGGTTACGCAAGTAACTTGAGTTTATCAATGACGAGTTTAACCTTGGTACGTCTACTTGTGGGCCTGCCTTAGCAACGACAACGAGAAACGACCAGGACCAGAAACCCATGAGTCACTAGTGAGTGATTGACAATGAGTTGTCTACCTGTGAATATACGTAGGCGAGACCGTGCCTCTGCTGTGAGTCGAAATATATTCATGGGGTTCTCTTCCCATTATGGAATTCGATTTAATTATTGAATTCTCGTTTTTCCGTTGGGGATTACGGTATTATGTAAAATATTGGGAGGCACTGTTAAGTTTTAAAAATTCCTTAACTTAGGCAGTGTGTATTATTATGGAAATAGCCGCTTATTTGTTTTCCTTAATCTATATTAGATAGAATTAAACTTTTAATTCACTGCATACATATTTTGATATGTTATCTGACTTGACTCTTGCTTGCAGTTATTCTAGAATAGGTTCTAGATACTACTAGACTAGGATATTATTAGATTGGTCTAAACCATCGGGAACTATTGTTCCGATTTTCTTCAAAAATAAATATGGTTAATGACTTAGTTTCTAAGTCATGATAGATAATCTAGATAGATATCCCTTTTAGGATATAATACTTTGGAGAGAATAGTTTCTTATGCAGTAAGAATTGACTTGAATTAGTTCATGTCTCGAGATTCTTGACTGGCATTAAGAAAGCCCCATTAGGTATTTGTTTATCTAGTAATGACGTTTCTTAGCTTTAATGACCTTTAGAGGTAATATGTCTCACACAATTTGCCAATCAATTATTTACAATTGTTGTGAATAGTTGAATGTAAATAGTAAAGCTAAAGAAATGAGGTGCGTATAGTTGTGTATAGAAATTATCGATTTTCACAATACTACAACTATAGGTATTGGATACCAGATCTCTCATCTAGTTATTTAAAAATATTAGTTAACGATTGTTTTGATATTTGATATCGGAACTCATGACTATTGGATAGTTACTTGTTCTTTATAAACAATTGTTATATATTTTAAATATAACTAGTAGTGTCATTGGAATATAGATAAACATTAAGAAAAATTATTCGGTAAAATAAATAATTTAGAATGGTGCTTTATGAGTTTAATCACTTAAGCATTAGATGCTTATTCCGTATGGTAAATGATGGTTTGATACAAGATCACTCCACACATCCTTATCCATTTAATGAATATTGTATTTAGGAAGGTGATTAAAATCTCGTTTAACCAATGATTTTTCATTGGACCACCAGATTCATTAAACTGATACATTAGATGTATGTAGTTTTAATGAATTGTAATTGCTTAAGGTAGTTTTCTTTACTTCGTAACTTAGTTTATGAATTGTCATAACTTAGTTACGTGTTTCTAAAAGAACACATATTGAACCTCTTGAAATGATCAAGAACTTTCAATCTGTTCTGATGAAACGTAGGTTAAACATTTTTGACTTGTTCAAATATATTCAATCTGAAGTTTTGTGAGAACTCTATCATTAAAATTCATTACATGTCTTTGAATTGTTCAAAGATCTTTGATATGATCAAACGTATGAATTGAAAGCAATTTGTTCTAAGGTTATTCAATGAATTTGATTCTTATTCAATATAATTCTTCCACGATTCCATCTTGATGGAATTGGTCAGTGGGAGTAATTGAATCTTATATTATTTGATTCATTAATATTGAGTGTTACCGAATTAGTTTTCAATACTCTTGGGGTTATGCTCCAGTAACACTAATCCATCTCTTTAATTGATGTTCCATTATTTTCTACAGTTGCATATATGATATGTATAGGTAGATAATTTGAATCATGAAAAGTTTAAGATTTGAATATTTCTTTTAACCACTACAAAGATGGAATCTCTACCTTTCTTAGTCCTAGGTAAACCCAAGATAAAGTCCATCGATACATCTATCCATGGCTTACTAGGTATAGGCAATGGTGTATACAACCCATTAGGCATAACCATATATTTAGCATGTTTACAAGTTAAACATTTATCACACAAATGTTCAATATCTCTCCACATTTTAGGCCAATAAAAATGTTCACTCAATAATCCTAAGGTTTTGGCAATGCCAAAGTGCCCCATTAAACCTCCCTCATGTGCTTCCCTCACTAAGTTTTCATGAATACTACAAACAGGAATGCATAATCTATTCTCCATAAACAGAAACTCATCATGTATGTAGAATTTACTAAAAGAAGACTTTTCACATGCAGCATGGATAATACTAAAGTCAATATCACTAGCATAAGGTTCTTTAATAAATTCAAACCCAAGCATTCTTGCACTCAATGAAGTAAGTAAAGCATACCTTCGCGATAGTGCATCGGCGACAATGTTTTCCTTACCTTGTTTGTAGCGAATTACATATGGAAATATCTCAACAAATTCTAACCATTTTGCGTGTCGTTTGTTCAGCTTATCTTGGCCCTTCAGATGCTTCAATGATTCATGATCTGTATGGATCACAAACTCTCAAGGCCACAAATAATGCTGCCAAGTCTCAAGGGCTCTCACTAGCGCATACAACTCCTTGTCATATGTAGGGTACCTCAAAACTGCTCCATTCAGCTTCTCACTAAAGTAAGCTATTGGTCGCTTTTCTTGCATAAGAACCGCTCTAATGCCTATCCCGGATGCGTCACACTCAATCTCAAATGTCTTTTCAAATTTGGGTAGTGCCAAGAATGGTGCACTGCACAACTTCATTTTCAGATCATGGAATGCACGCTCCTGCTCTTTACCCTATTTGAAACCAAAATTTTTCTTCACTACTTCAGTCAGTGGTGCTGCAATACTACTGAAGTCTTTAACTAATCGACGGTAGAAGCTTGCAAATCCATGGAAGCTTTTGATTTCTGTCACTGTTGTTGGTGTTTGCCAATCTTGAATTGCCTTCACCTTTTCCAAATCTACCTCGATGCCATCTGCACTCACAACAAATCCAAGGAAAACAATTATATCCATACAAAAAGTGCACTTATCAAAGTTAGCATACAATTTTTCCTGCCTTAACACATCAAGAACATGCTTTAAATGCATAACATGCTCATCTACTGTTTTACTGTAAACTAAGATGTCATCAAAATAAACCACAACAAACTTACCTAAAAATGCACGCATAACATGATTCATCAATCTCATAAATGTGCTAGGTGCGTTTGAAAGACCAAATGGAATGACTAACCATTCATATAAGCCATACTTAGTCTTAAATGCAGTTTTCCACTCATCTCCATCTCTCATGCGAATTTGATGGTATCCACTCTTTAAATTAATCTTACTAAAAATTTTGGAACCATGCAATTCATCCAACATGTCATCTAGTCTAGGATTAGGGTGACGATACTTTACCGTAATATTGTTGATAGCTCGACAATCAACGCACATACGCCACGTCCCATCTTTCTTAGGAACTAGAATCACTGGTACTGTACAAAGACTCATGCTTTCCCTTATATACCCTTTGTCCAGCAACTCCCGTACTTGCCTTTATAGCTCATTTATCTCATCGGGATTGCTCCTATAAGTCGGTCTGTTATGAACGACTGCTCCAGGTATGAAGTCTATCTGGTGCTCCATACCTATAATTAGTGGAAGCCCACTAGGTATTTCCTCTGCCAGTACGTCACTGTAATCCTGTAAAAGAGATGAAATAGACACATGAAGCAAATGGTTAGTGTTAGTAAAATAAATATGAGGCTCCTTATAGACTAACAATAGCATGAGCTTGCTAGCCTTGAACGATTTCCTCGTTTCACCCTCACCCATGTAGAAACTCTTTTTAGCTCTCTCTTTGTCACGCTCAACCTGATCTTCATGGACTTGTACAGGTGTAAGTGGGTATAATGTAATGGGTTTTTCGTTATGCTGAAAAGAGTATTTGTTCTTGAACCCATCATGAATAACCTTCTTATCAAACTGCCACGGTCTACCCAAAAGAATATGTCTTGCAAGCATCAGTATCACATCACATATGACATCATCTGTGTATGGCCCAATGGTAAAGCTCAACAATATCTGCTTTGTCACACTTATTTCCCCACAATCATTTAACCACTGCAACTTGTAAGGCTTTCGGTGTCTCAAGCAACTCAACCCCAATCGCTCAATCAAACATGTGCTAGCAACATTAGTACAATTGCCCCCATCTATGATCATACTACACCCATTGCCATTCACACGGCACCTAGTATGGAATATGTTCTCCCTCTGCTGCACACTTTCATCCTCTACAGCATGTGCACTCAAAGGACGCTTGACAACTAAGGATAAGTTATTCAGTGGGTATGCAACTCGCTCATGGTCACTAGCATCCTCCAACTCTGGCATCTCCTCCTCAACCTCACTATCGGTAGAGTACACATCTCCACTCTTTTTATCAATCACTAAGGTACACCTATTGGGACATTGTGAAGCATAGTGTTCCATGCCCAAACATTTGAAACACTTTACATCCTTAGTTCTAGTAGCTGCACCCTCAGGTTTTGGTCTAGTTTTGCTCGCTTCTGCAGCCTCTTTACCTTTGGCACTAGGTTCGGCCCTAGGCTTATTAAAGCCTCCACTGAACTCACCTCTAGGCTTGTCAAAGCCTCCATCTCGCTTCTCTTTCGGAACCAATTTTCCCTTCCATGCAGAAGTAGCCTGAGTACCAAATCTGGAGTTCACATTTTCTTGAGTTGTCTTTCTACCTTGATAGCCATGTGAAACATATCCTCCAAATCAACATAGTGATGCAACTCCACCATGTTTGCAATCTCTCTATTCAAGCCCCCTAGAAACTGTGCCATAGTAATTTCGGCATCCTCAACTACATTTTCCCTGATCATGGTAACTTCCATCTCGGTGTAATAGTCTTCAACACTCTTGGTCCCATGATACATATGTTGTAGTTTCTGATACAATTCCTTATAGTGATGGCTGGGTATAAACTCTTTCTCATGAGACCTCTAAGTTCTGCCCATCTTTGAAACGGTCTCTCATAATTTCTCCTCCGAGTAGAGACAAGCTGATCCCACCAAATCATAGCATAATCGGTAAACTCAATTGCAGCCAGATTGATCTTCTTCACGTCTGAGTAGTGACGACAGTTGAAAATAAATTATATTTTATTTTCCCATTCTAAGTAAGCTTCAGGAACATTCTTCCGTAGATTGTTGGTATTTTGATCTTGATGCTACCTAGATCACCATCTACATCTCCTCGTCTACTATATCCCCTCCTATCATAATCCCCCTCTTCTGGCATCAAATGCACTTCTATCATCAAATCGTCTATCCCTCCTATCATTCCTCCTATCAAACCTCCTATTAGGCCTTCTATCATGCCCAGGCTGAAATCTCTCCTCCACATCATCAAGACCATCAGAAAGAAATTGTAAGAAGGGTTAGGGGGCGACCAAAGACATTTGTAGGCAAGAAGCACCGAGGAGCACAAGGAAGACCTAACCCATCGGAATAGGAAACACATTCATTCACACATGCATACAAATCCTATACATGCAATTTTTGTTTTTTGTTCGCAGGTTTTGAAAAACACGGCAAAGACCCTAATATGAATTTTGCTGTAATATTTTGTAAATCTATTACCTTTTTGTTTAATGAAATATTTTCATTCAAATAAATTCGCAATCACATGTTTTTGAGCTAGAATGCATGTTAGATATTCTATTTTCAAGTTCTAGCTTTTTATCTTTTAAACATACATTTTCATCATTTAAACACACTATTTCTTTTTCATGTTTGGCCTTTACAGAACATAGTGTTGTTGTACAAATTAACTATGTGACAAAGGAAATTGCCCGTTTATCATTTGTAATTGGATTACATGGATATATAAATGATAAATGTCCATATGATTAGTACCAGATTAATAAGATATGAGACAATATTAATCCACTAAGGTTTAATCATTAAATATCCCTAGTCGTAGTATTATTGAGACTATACATCGATAATGCGGAATAGGCTAGTATTACACTTGTGCGTGTTATGGAAGCGTAACGGCATAGTTCTCATATATTTGGGTATTGGATACTCATGCAAGTGTAATAGGAGGTTCTGTTTACCGACGGTATGAAAACAGCTTCGCTCTGGATAGACCCCTCAGAATCTCATTAGTAGTATGACTATATGTCTATGGGAATCCGAATCAGGGTAGGTGTATTTGGTCTTAGCCTGAGACTTGTATCGCTAATACTTACGACAATCAGTATACTTTGGTTTTGGTCTTCCGGGGCTTTAATAGGTTCTGTGTACGCCTTTTCTAGGTATACTGAGAATTGTAGTGTATTGGGTGTGATGTCAAGATGGAAATATCACTTCAGTCATATAGAGATGATGATCACGTAGGATACGAAACTAGTACTCTTAAGTACTGCAGTCATCAGGATAATATGACTAGGTCATTATTATCCGAATATAGAGACTAGTTACCAGAGATCCGATATATGCTTCGTACGGGGCAGACACAATTCTAGCCCCAGACCTAGCATGTGACATTAGATACTGGATCGTAATACGTAATACTACGTATACTACGCCTGACAAAGATTATATATTCCTTTAAAGAATATTTCTGGAGAATTGGGTAGGCACGGTCTTTGCTAGAAGCTAACCATGTCTTATCGGTAAGAACGTGGTACCGGGTACACACGTATTTGGATAGTCCGATGACTGTATTTACTGCCAACATATCCATGGATCTCTTGGGTCGCTTCCCAAAGATTCACCGATGATATTTGACTCGAACAGAATTAATCTGGGATTAATTATGAGAGAGAAAATGAATCTGGGATTAATTACGGCAAGAATTAATCTGGGACTAATTACCAGAGAAAGAATTAATCTAGGATTAATTGCGTCAGGAATTAATCTGGGATTAATTCGTGAAGAAGAGAGAACGCGATTAATTTGAAATTAATCGATAACTAAATTTAATAGTTAAATTGGATTTTTCTATTTAATTTATCTATTTGGGCTAAAATAATATATTGGATATATTAATTCAAATTGGATTTCAATTCAGAATTAAAATTAGATTTTAATTCTAGCTAACAAATTAATTTAGAATTAATTTGTTAGCGACTTCCGTAATAATTTTTTCTGATGCATTATTATTTAATTAAATTGGATTCAATAACATCGCGACGGAAAGTTCGTTTAATTGGATTAAACGTAACCGAGTTCGAAGTATGTTGTCTAATCCCACTTGAATTTTGAATTTAATTGGGCGGGACCCACCATTCACATCACTTGTCAAAGGTGATGGTGGTAGTTGGCAAAAGTGAATGGTTTTTAGAAAACCACTTGCTTTTAACCAACATGATTTTGGAAACCATATATTAACACACAATTGTTTATGAAACATGTAACTATTCATCTTCTCTCTTTCTTCCTCACAATGGGTGTGACTTTCCTCTCTCAAATGGAAACTTTTGTTTTAAAATTTTCAAAAGCTAGCACTAAGTCCATATGATTAGTTCCGGAGTGAGATGATATGAGACATTATCAATCCACTAAGGTTTAATCATTAAATATCCCTAGTCGGAGTATTATCGAGATTGGACATCGATAATGCGTAATAGACTAGTATTACACTTGTGCGTATTGTGGGAGCATAACGGCCTAGTTCTCATATATTTGGGTATTGGATACTCATGCAAGTGTAATAGGAGGTTGTATTTACCGATGGTACGGAAACAGCTTCGCTCTGGATAGACCCCTCGGAATTCCATTGCACCGCTAATACTTGCGACAATCAATATACTTTGGTTTCGGTCGTCCAGGTTTTAACAGGTTATGTGTACGCCTCTTCTGGGTATATTGAGAATTGTAGTGTATTGGGTGTGATGTCAAGATGGAAGTATCACTCCAGTCATAGTGGAGATGATGATCACGTAGGATACGAACTGGTGCTCTTTTATGCTGCAGCTATCATGATATTATGACTAGGTCATGTTTATCCGATTATAGAGACTAGTTATCAGAGATTTGATATGTGCTTCGTACGGGGCAGACACAATTCCAGCCCCAGACCTAGCACGTGACATCCGATACTGGATCACAATACGCAATACTACGTATACTACGCCTGATAAAGATTACATATTCCTTTAAGAATAGTTCTGGAGAATTGGATAGGCACGGTGCTTTGCTAGAAGCCAACCATGTCTTTTAAATCGGTAAAAGCGTAGTACTAGGTATGTACGTGTTCGGATAGTCCGACGACCGGATTTACTGCCAAAATATCTGGGGATCTCATGGGTCGCTTCCCGAAGATTCATCGATGACGTATGACTAACACATTATTAATCTGGGATTAATTAATTGAGAGAGAAAATTAATCTGGGATTAATTACGGAGATATTTTATCGGGGATAAAATATTATTTAAAGAGAGAGAACGATTAATTTGGAATTAATCGATAAATAATATATTCGATATATTATACGAAATTAGATTTCGTCGCTGAATTAAAATTAGATTTTAATTCGGGCGAATGAGTTAATTTAGAATTAATTCACTAGCGACGTGAATAGTAATTTTGCTATGCATAATTATTTAATTAAATTTGATTTAATTACGTCGCAACGGAAAATTCGTTAATTCAAAATTAGTGAACCCGAGCCCGGGAGTGTTTGCGGGCCCACTCGCATTTCGAATTCAAGTGCGGCCCATAAGTCACATCAAGCGTCACATCATTAGTCATTCAATTGATAGATGTCTTGTCACTTTGAGTGATGTGATGTCTAGTCACTTTTGATTGATGGTGGTGGTTGGAAGGCTTAAATGCCATGTACCATTTTTTGAATTTGGTATATCATTTAATTGTTTTTTGAAATCAATTACAACCAACACACTTGACATTCTTCTCTCTCCATTCTCCCTCACATTCGGACAAGGGCCAAAAACTCTCTCTTCCATTTCCTTCAATGCCGTGAGCTTCACCAAGGGGAAATAGAAATTTTGTGGCAAAATTTGAAGAGTGCTAGCACAAATTAGGAGTCATCCAAATGTGATAGGGAAACAAACCCTTGAGCATGGAATCATCATTCAAAGCTTGGAGCTTGGAGACCATCCATGGAGGGCTTGATCAAAATCAAAGGAGCAAAAATTGGAGCTTTGCCGTAAGCACCTTGGAGGAAAAGCTTGAAGAATTTTTGTTGTTCCTTGCATCTTAAAAGCTGATCATTGTAAGTATGATTCCGCCATACTTCTTTGTTGTATTCACACTTATAAATGCTTAAATCGATCTTGGTTAGACCGTAGAAACCCAACAATGGTATCAGAGCCTTGTTTAAGCATGAAATTGGATTTAAGGTTAAATTGGGTAAAATTGATTTGAGCATGTTTGGATGAAATTGATTGTTGGAATATGCTTGAATGATGATAACATAGTGTTATGCATGATCAATTTGATGAAAATTGAATTGGATGAATGATTTCCCCAAATTAGTAGGCTTGGCCGAAAGTTGCTATTGCCCTAATGTCATGGTAATTTTGATTTTTGATCATTGGATGAGTTAAAATCAATTGGGAAATGTTGATTTAGGATTCAATTGGATTGAAATCGGAATTGGACTAAAAAACCCCAAATTGTCGTAAGTAATTAGCATGGAAATGATTGATTTTTTGATTCAATTGTGTTGGACATGTATTGATGATAATAAGCATGATTAATTATATAAATTGGTATTTTGGAAATGTTAATTTGGTTAATTAATTATGGCTATACACTTTAATTAATTAAATTGTGAGATTTGGAACTTTGGAAATTTAATTAGTTGGCTTAAATTTGGAATTGGGATTGTAAAGTTGTATTTGGGCTTAATGGGCTTGGTTGGGCCAAGTTTGGTTTAGGCTAATTGGTTGGATCCAATTGGGCCCAAAACCATATCCATAAAGTCCAAATATAACTAAATGGACCTTTAATTTTAATTGGGCCTAATGGGCCTAAATTGGTTTCTTGGCAAATAAGGGTGATTCCTTAAATGGGCTTTGGTATTTGGGTTTGACCCATATTGACCAAAGTCCACGCCTTAAGAAACTAATTGAAAGCCCATTGGACTTTAATTAAATTGACATTGGATGTTAATTGGACTTTGAGACCCGTAACGATTAGATTTAGAATCTAAGTAGTAAAGGCACATTAAAAAGTGTAATTATTTAATTTAGAATTAAATATAGAATTATTATCAAATATAAATTAAATTGGATTTAATGTTGTAGTTTAATATAATTCAAGAATTCGTACTTTGAGTACTTATTCGCAAAACGAGTTTTACTCGCGCAAAATCAAATCGTTGTTTGAACATTGGATGGTCATTAATTTCATATTAATTAATTGGATTTGATTGATTGATAACATGCTTTGTGTGAATACATGGATGCGATGTATGAATAATGTAAATCGGATGGATATTAGATGGGTGAGGGCAATTTTGGAAATTGTTGTAATAAATTTAGAATTTATTAAATTGGACCTGCGTGTCCAGCCTATTACCTTTTGACTCTTTGTATTTCTCTTCTCACCTATTCCCCTCAATGTAAATGAGGTTTCTTTAGAAGTGTTATGTAATTGGGTAGAAGTAAGATTTGTGCTAGCGGGAGAGAGGAAATGGAGAGATTTATCCTAGGAACAATGTGTTAAGTATCTATCAGCATATCATTATTATTTTATTTATACGCGCCTTATTATGTTTTTAGAATGCATGTTTAAGGGTGTATGATGATGAGACCTAACAAAGATAATTAATTGGTTGCCAATTACGCGAAAAACCCTCAACACATATTAAGCGATTTTCCTTCCATTGAGTGATTCTTACTCAAGATCCAAGATTGGCACTGGTTTGTTGGCCAAAGTCAAGACCTTTGTCCATTGCGGATGTGTTTGAATCATGAAGGCTTTGTTCCATATCGTGTGTCTTGTCCAAGTTGTGATTTGTTGGCCAAAGTCAAGATCACTTCTTGTCCATCGACATCGATTACGAAGCTTTCCAAAGTCAATGGGTCCCACTTAACTGGAATCATTAAGTTTGTTGTGCCAAAGCCAAGGCTTAATTGTTTCAGAGGAAAAATGTTAGGGAATATATTGGATATATTGGCATATATAAGATATATGTTTCGGACTTGGATGTCCACCTACTAGATCTAGGAATTGGATGGGATCCAATTGATCTTAGAGATCTACCTAGTTAATTATCATACAATTTGTTGGCCAAAGTCAAGATTGTGTGTTATTTAACGGGATCCTAGCCCACTAGGAAACAAGGTTTCCCGAGTACTCCACAGAGGGTTAGAGGCTCGCCGAAAAATAGTGGGAGGCAAGTATTAAATTTGCAATATTCGTTTAGTTACTTGCCAATACGCGCTCATTTCAAATTTTTCGTTAATATAAATTAATAAATTAGTTGGACTAATATTTAATCGTTGTTTTAATAAAACAGTTGGACTATATTCAAACTATTTCATTTATAGTTGATTATATAATTAGATTATAGTAATCAATATATTTGAATTTAACCAATTAAATTATAGTTGATTATATAGTTGGACTATAGTAATCATTATATTAAATAGTACCTGAAATCGTTGATTGGATAGTTGCACTACAACAATCAAGATAATTGAAAGATTAGCGTTTAGAACATAATCCTGGGGGAAAATGTTTTTTAACGGCTTTAATTTTCAGATTGGGAATAAAATCTCAGGATAGTCTTGGGGACCGAGAAGTTACTTTATTTGATAGAGTGACGTCTCGAGCCTAAGCCCGGAGTTGAGCAAATAGTAGAACATGATATTTGGAATATTCATGTGATGATAACTTTAGTGCTTAATCCGTTATGCTTGCCGCAAAGACTCCTTAATTTCTTAGTCAGAACTAAGGATTAGATCCTTATAGTATGATATTGAAATTGAAGGATCTTCATAGATCTATCCTTAGATCTTAGAAGTACAAATTGCAATAGAAAACTCTTGGAGAGTTAATGGCTATACTCAATGAGACAAAGCCAGAGTTTGCAATAGGGCAAGAAGCGCAAGGCGCATCTTACTTCGACATCCCAAAAGGCCAAGGCTTGGCCAAAGGCTTCTGGGGTGTGGAATAGAGGCAAAGGCAAAATCATTATAATCTTCTGGGAAGACATAGGACATATCCCAAAATGTCTGCCTAAACTGTGGCAAACGGGGTCACTAGAAGCGTGACTGCTGTATGGACAAGGCAGACATGAAGGAATTGAAGACGGGCAAGGCCCCAACTTCAAATATGTTTGTCATCAACATGTTCACTACTAGTATTAAAATTGGATTTTAGATACTGGATGTGGTACATAAATATACGTACTAGTGTGCAGAATCTGCTGATAAGTAGGATACTGACTTCAGTTGAGATTTATCTGCGAGTCGGAAACGGGACAACAGTCGCTGTTTTAACCGTAGAAAACCTAAATTTAGGAACTACCCTTTGGGTGTGTACTTAAATTAAGAAACTGTTATAATGTAACTAGTTTGACTAGAAACATTATCTCTATATCAGGGTTTAACCCGTTACGGGTATACCTTTATATTCTAGAACACTAAAGTGTTTTATTTTATAAAGATGATATTGAGATAAACACATTAGATGTGAATAACAGTATATTTTGAATATAAATAAATCTCAAACGTATAACATGACAAACAAATAGCTCAAACTAAATAAATCCGTTGAGACTTATGTGTGGAATTGTTATCTGGGACATAATAAACAAGACTCGTATATCCACACTTTTGAAGAGTGGATACTAGGACGGATTTGATTCTATCAAATAATGTATACGAATCTAGTTTATTAGGCAAAGTGCCTAAAACACCTTTTACTTGGTAAAAGTGTAAGTGCCACCGATCTGTTAGCCCTCGTTCATAGTGACGTAAGTGGGCCCATGTCTAGCAGGCTAGAGGTGGATATGAATACTTCGTAACCTTTACGGATGTGGCATCGCGTTATGGTTATGTGTTTCTTTCGAAACACAAATCAGAAACTTTTACAGTTTCGACACGAAGTATAAAAACAGATCTGCTAAAGTATTAAAACCATCACGGTTAGACCGTGATGGAAAATACTTAAGCAATAAGTTTCTCAAATACTTGAAAGAGTATAGTATTCTTTCAATGAGGACTCCTCCCAGAACACGTAAGTTTGACGGTGTGTCCGAACAGAGAAACCAAATTTTTTTGTACATGATAAGGTTAATCATGAGTCGCTCTGAGCTACCATTTCCTTCAAATGATATGCATTAAACAATGCAATATTTATTTTGAATAAAGTTCCTTAAAAATCTGTTTGACAGATTTCATATTAGATATGAACATGAAAGAAACCGGGTTTTCTCATTCCTGAAGATTTGGGAATGCTAGGCATATGTTTGGATGATACCAAACTAGAACCCAAATCGGATAAGTGCCTAAATTATAGGTTAACCTAGGGTAACCAAAGTATAGTACTTATATAACTCACAAGAGAATAATGTAATTGTTGCTCGCCATGCGGTTTTCCTAAGAGGAATACCGATATGCAGTGGTAAGTGGGAGGAAAGTAAAACTCGATGAAAATCAGAGTAATACTATTCCAGTCACCGATTCTTTAATGGAACACAAATAGTTCATCAAGGATGAAACTATACCAATAATCTTCGAATACACTAGAACCACGTAAGTCGGAGAGAGTCAAAAAACAACCTGAGAGGTATGGGTTTCTGATCTCACCTCATAAAGATGTCAATCTTATTGAGGAATATAAAATGACTACGTATGAGGAAGTGATACAAGGTATCGACTCCCTATTATGGCAAAATACCATGAAGTCCGAAATGGATTCCACGTATATCAACAAAGTTTGGAACTAGTTGTACCAGAAGGCATTGTGCCTATTGGTACTATATTAGTCTTCTAGGAAGACATACATGGATGGCAACATACCAACGTACAAAGCTAGGCTTGTAGCGAAAAGGTATCGTTATCAACATTGTTTCGATTACGACGTAACCTTTTAACTGTTGCCATGGTTAAATCCATTTGGATAATGCTTGCTAATGCTACATGTTTCATTTATGAAATATGGAAGCTGAACGTCAAAATCGCTTTCCTTAAACGGAAACCTTTTGGAGGATGTTTACAACATCCTGACGGTTTTGTGGTACAAAAACAAGCAAACAAGGTTTGCATGTTAATTCGATCCGTTTATGGATTGAAGCAAGCATTGCGTTCTTGGAATTATTGTTTTGATGTAATCATAATGGTATATGATTTAATTTAAAACGAAAATGATTCTTGTGTATATAAGGAGGTTAGTGGGAGCGCACTGACAGTGATTGTCCTAAAAATGATGATATGTCATTTCTTGGAAATGATATTCCCATAATAAAATCGGTGAAAGCTTGGCTTTCATGAAAAATTCTCCGTAGAATACTTGGGAGAGACAACCTTTATTCTAGGAATAAAGATCTACTGGGATAGATCTAAAAGTTGTTGACACTCTCCGAGAACTCGTACATTGAAATAAATGTACGCGACCTGGTGTCTCATATGCTTTGAGCATATGGAGTCACAATCAGGCCAATCCAAGTGATAGTCACTGGATTGATGTTAAGAACATTCTTAAGTATCTTAGAAGAACTAAGGATGCTTTCTTAAGCAATAGAGAATGAGAACTTGGAGTGATTGGGTTCTCTGCTGCAAGTTTCCTAACCGATAAAAATGACTATAAGTCGTAACAAAGGTACTATATAGTTTTAATAACGAAACAGTGAGTTGGAAATCTTCCAAGCAAGATACTGTTGCCGAATAAACAAAAAAAGTGGAATATTGCTGCAGCTGAGGCAGCAATAGAAGCCTTTTGGATTGATAATAATCCTAATCAGATTAGGAGTAGTTCTGTTAGCAGCTGAGCTAAGGCTACAGCACAGGCTAAATAATTAATGGTCTCATCAACGATCCAGATCTATACTTCAAATATTCATCTAATTTGTTCGGATCATACATCGTGGCGATGTGATGATCGAATAAATCGCATCAGATAATAACCTTGCAAATCCGCTGACGAAAGCATTTTCTCAGCAGAAGTTTGAGCGAACCGTACATAGTTCGGGTGTAGGACACTTGAGTGATTGGCTATAGGCCAAGTGGGAGATTGTTGGACAATTATGACCCATAGCATCACTATTTGTACAGATCATGCTGTTGTGACAAAGGAAATTGCTCTTTTATCATTTGTAATTAGATTACCGGGATATATAAATGATAAAAGTCCATATGATTAGTTCCGGATTGAGATGATATGAGACAGTATCAATCCATTAAAGTTTAATCATTAAATATCCCTAGTCGGAGTATTATCGAGATTGGACATCGATAATACGTAATAGACTATTATTACACTTGTGCGCTTTGTGGGAGCATAACAACATAGTTCTCATATATTTGGGTATTTGATACTCATGCAAGTGTAATAGGAGGTTGTGTTTACCGATGGTACGGAAATAGTTTCGCTCTGGATAAACCCTTCGGAATTCCATTGGTAGTATGACTATCTGTCTATGGGAGTCCGAATCAGGGTAGGTGTATTTGGTCTTAACCTGAGACTTGCACCGCTAATACTTGCGACAATCAATATACTTCAATTTTGGTCATCCAGGGCTTTAACAGGTTCTGTGTATGCCTCTTCTGGGTATATTGAGAATCGTAGTGTATTGGGTGTGATGTCAAGATGGAAGTATCACTTCAGTCATAGTGGAGATGATGATCACGTAGGATACGGAACTAGTGATCTTTTATGCTGCAGCTATCGGGATATTATGACTAGGTCATGTTTATCCGATTATAGAGACTAGTTACCAGATATCCGATATGTGCTTCGTACGGGGCAGACACAATTCCAGCCCCAGGCCTAGCACATGACATTTGATACTGGATCGCAATACGCAATACTATTTATACTACGCCTGATAAAGATTACATTTTTCTTTAAGAATATTTCTGGAGAATTGGGTAGGCACGGTGCTTTGCTAGAAGCCAACCATTTCTTGTAAATCGGTAAAAGCTACTTTATATATCTATTCTTAGATCTTAGAAATACTAATTGCAATAAGAAAACTCTTGGAGAGTTAATGGCTATGCTAAAGGAGACAAATCTAGAGCTTGTAAAAGGGTAAGAAGCGCAAGGCGCATCTTACTTCGACATCCCAGAAGGCCAAGGCTTGGCCGAAGACTTCTGGAGGTGTGAAGAAAATGGGCAAAGGCTAAATCGTCACAGTCTTCTAGGAAGACAAAGGACATGTCCCAAGATGTCTGCCTAAACTATGGCAAACGGGGTCACTGGAAGCGTGACTGTCGTATGGACAAGGTAGACATGAAGGAAGTGAAGACGGGCAAGGCTCCGACTTCAGGTATGTTTGTTATAAACATGTCCACTGCTGGTTTTAAAATTAGATTTTAGATACTGGATGTGGTACATAAACATATGTACTAATGTGCGGGATCTTCTGATTAGCAGGAGATTGGCTTCAGTTGAGATCGACCTATGAGTCAGAAACGGGATGAGAGTCACTGTTTTGGCTGTGGGAACCTAAGTTTTGGAACTGCCCTTTGGGCATGTACTTAAATGAGGAGACTGTTATAATGTATCTAGTTTGACTAGGAACATTATCTCTGTATCTAGTTTAACCCGTTACGGGTATACCTTTATATTCTAGAACACTAAGTGTTTTGTTTATAAATATGATATTGAGATAAGCACATTAGATGTGAATAACAGAATTTATATTTAGAATATAAATGAATCTCAAACATATAATATGACAAACAAAAGGTCAAACTGAATAAATCTGTTGAGACTTAAAAGTGGCATTGTTGTCTAGGACACATTAACAAGATTCGTATATCCACACTTTCCAAGAGTGGATACTAGGATGGATTTAATTCTAATTCAAATGATGTCTATGAATCTAGTTTATTAGGCAATGTGCCTAGAACACCTTTTACTAGGTAAAAGTGCAAGTGCCACCGAGCTGTTAGCCCTCGTTCATGGTGACGTATGTGGGCCCATGTCTAACTAGGTTAGAGGTGGTTATGTGTACTTCGTAACCTTTACGGATATTGCATCGCGTTATGGTTATGTGTATCTTATGACACACAAATTGGAAAATTTTGATATATTCAAAGAGTTTCGACACGAAGTAAGAAAACAGACCGGTAAAAGTATTAAAAACATTACGGTCGAACCATAGTGTAAAATGCTTAAACATATGAGTTTCAAGATTACTTGAAAGAGTATAGTATTCTTTCATAGTGGACTCCTCCCGGGACAACTCAAATTGACGGTGTGTCCGATAAGAGAAACCGAACTTTGTTGGACATGGTAAGGTTAATGATGAGTCGCTCTGAGCTACCAATTTCCTTCTGAGGATACACACTATACAGTGCAATACTTATTTTGAATAATGTTCCATAAAAATCTATTAGACAGACCTAATATTAGATATGAATAGGAAAGAAACCGGGTTTTTCATTCCTGAAGATTTAGAAATGCTGGGCATACACTAAATGTTTGGATGGTACCAAACTAGAACCCAAATAGGATAATTGCCTATTTGTAGGTTGTCCTAGGGAAACCAAAGTATAGTACTTATACAACTAATAAGAGAACAATGTAATTTTTTCTCTCCATGCGGTTTTCCTAAGAGGAATACCTATATGCAGTGGTAAGTGGGAGGAAAGTAAAACTCGATGAAAATCGGAGTAATACTGTTCTAGGCACCGAATCCTCATGGAACACCAACAGTTCATCAGGGATGAAACTGTACCAATAATCTTCGAATACACAAGAACCTCGTAGGTCGGAGAGAGTCAGAAAACAACCTGGGAGGTATGGGTTTCTGATCTCACCTCATGTAGATATCAACCTTATTGAGGAAGACAAATCGATTACGTATGAGGAAGTGATACAAGGTATCGACTCCTTTTATGGCAAAGTGCCATGAAGTCCGAAATGGATTCCATGTATGCAACCAAGTTTGAATACTGGTTGATGTACTAGAAGACATTATGCATATTGGACATACAGGGATGGCAATATATAAATGTATACAGCTAGGCTTATACAGAAAGGGTATCGTCAACGACATAGTGTCAACTACGACAAAATTTCTTCACTTGTTGCCATGATTAAATCCATTCGGAAAATGCTTGCAGGTGCTGTATATTTCATTTATGAAATATGGCAGCTGAACGTCAAAACAACTTTCCTAAACGGAAACCTTTTTGAGGAAGTTTACAACATCCTGACGGTTTTGTCGTGCCGGAACATGCTAACAAGGTTTGCAAGTTAAATCGATCCATTTATGGATTGAAGCAAGCATAGCGTTCTTGGAACCAATGTTTTGATGAGATCATAATTGTATATGGTTTCATTCAAAACGAATATGATTTTTGTGTATATAAGAAGGTTAGTGGGAGCGCACTGACAATGAATGTCATATTCGTTGATGATGTATTACTTCTTAGCAATAACATTCCCATAATATAATCGGTAAAAGCTTGGCTTTCATTAAAATTCTCCATGAAATACCTGGGAGAAGCAGGCTTTATTCTAGGAATAGAGATCTACTGGGATAGATCTAGAAAGCTGCTAACAATCTCTCAGTGTTTGTACGTTTTAATATGTACGCGAACTGATGTCTCATATTCTTTGAGCATATGGAGTCACAATCAGGCCGATCCAGGTCATGGTCACTGGATTGATGTTAAGAACATCCTTAAGTATCTTAGACGAACTAATGATGCTTTTTTAAGTTATGGAGAAGGAAAACTTGAGATGACTAGGTTCACCGTTGCAAGTTTCCTAACCGATGAAAACGACTGTAAGTTACAATAAGGGTACATATTTAGTTTGAATAACGGAATAATGAGCTGGAAATCTTCCAAGCAAGATATTGTTGCCGAATAAATAACAAAAGCGTAACATTGTTGCAGCTGAGGCAGCAATAGAAGCATTTTGGATCTATATAATCCTAATTGGATTAGGAGTAGTAATGTTAGAAGCTGAGCTAGGCTACATCACAGGCTAAGCAACCGCGGTCTCATCAACGACCCAAGTATATACTTCGTCTATTTCATATGATTCGTTCGATCATACATCGTGGCGATGTGATGATTGAATAAATTACATCAGACGATAACCTTGAAAATCCACTGACGAAAGCAGTTTCTCAGCAGAAATTTGAGCAACCTGTACATAGTCAGGTGTTAGACACTTGAGTGATTGACTATAGGCCAAGTGGAAGATTGTTGGACAATTATGACCCATAGCATCACTATTTATACAGAACATGGCGTTGTTGTACAAATTAACTATGTGACAAAGGAAATTGTTCTTTTATCATTGTAATCGGATTACATGGATATATAAATGATAAAAGTCCATATGATTAGTACCAGATTAATAAGATATGAGACAATATTAATCCACTAAGGTTTAATCATTAAATATCCCTAGTCGTATTATTATCGAGACTGGAAATCGATAATGCGAAATAGGCTAGTATTACACTTGTGCGTGTTATGGAAGCGTAACATCATAGTTCTCATATATTTGGGTATTGGATACTCATGCAAGTGTAATAGGAGGTTCTGTTTACCGATGGTAAGAAAACAGCTTCGCTTTGGATAGACCCCTCGGAATCCCATTGGTAGTATGACTATGTGTCTATGGGAATCCGAATCAAGGTAGGTGTATTTGGTCTTAACCTGAGACTTGCATCGCTAATACTTGCGACAATTAGTATACTTTGGTTTTGGTCGTCCGGGGCTTTAACAGGTTTTGTGTACGCCTCTTCTGGGTATACTGAGAATCGTAGTGTATTGGGTGTGATGTCAAGATGGAAGTATCACTTCAGTCATATGGAGATGATGATCACGTAGGATACAGAACTAGTACTCTTAAGTGCTGCAGTTATCGGGATAATATGACTAGGTCATGATTATCCGAATATAGAGACTAGTTACCAGAGATCCGATATTTGCTTCGTACGGGGCAGACACAATTCCAGCCCCAGGCCTAGCATGTGACATTAGATACTGGATTGTAATACGCAATACTACGTATATTACGCCTGACAAAGATTATATATTCCTGTAAAGAATAGTTCTGGAGAATTGGGTAGGCACGATGTTTTGTTAGAAGCCAACCATGTCTTGTAAATCGATAAGAACGTGGTACCGGGTACGCACGTATTCGGATAGTCCGATGACCGTATTTACTGGCAAAATATCCAGGGATCTCTTGGGTCGCTTCCCAAAGATTCACCGATGATATTTGACTCGAACAGAATTAATCTGGGATTAATTATTAGAGAGAAAATTAATCTGGGATTAATTACGGCAAGAATTAATCTGGGATTAATTAATAGAGAAAGAATTAATCTAGAATTAATTGCGTCAGGAATTAATCTGGGATTAATTCGTGAAGAAGACAGAACGCGATTAATTTGGAATTAATCGGTAAAATAAATTTAATAGTTAAATTGGATTTTTCTATTTAATTTATCTATTTGAGCTAAAATAATATATTGGATATATTAATTGAAATTAGATTTCAATTCGGAATTAAAATTAGATTTTAATTCTAGTGAACGAATTAATTTAAAATTAATTTGTTAGCGACTTCCGTAATAATTTTGCGAGGTATTATTATTTAATTAAATTGGATTTAATTACGTCACGGTGGAAAGTTCGTTTAATTGGATTAAATGTAACCGAGTCCGAAGTGTGTTGTCTAATCCCACTTGAATTTTGAATTTAATTGGGTGGGGCCCACCATTCACATCACTTGTCAAAGGTGATGGTGGTAGTTAGCAAAAGTCAATGGTTTTTAGAAAACCACTTGCTTTTAACCAACGTGGTTTTGGAAACCATATTTAACACACAATTGTTTATGAAATAAGTAACTATTCATCTTCTCTCTTTCTTCCTCACAATGGGCGTGACTTTCCTCTCTCAAATGGAAAATTTTGTTTCAAAATTTTCAGAAGCTAGCACTTAAAGGAGTCAACTATGGTGATAGGGAAACTCACCCAAGTGTTGGAAACACTCAAGAAGGACTAAGAGCTTCCACTGAAATGCATAAAAAGTTTTGAACTTATCCGATCAATGTGAGTATTTTCCGCAACTCTTTTGATTTTATTCACACACAAATCACTCTTATACGATCTTGGCATGTTCTAGGAACACTTACACTTAAGCAAATAATATCATTATCTAAAACATGAATTTTATCTATACAATATGCTTGTTCATTTTTAAGTGATGAATGCTTATTTTTAATCAATTTATATTTCCTTTTAAGCATTTCACACAACTCATTTAATCCAATAAAAGCATCAAGTAAATCATTATACTCTTGAGTTTTGGCCTTTTCTTCTTCGCTTTCAAAGAAGAAATCCTCATTCTCGATAGCCATCAAAGCTAGATTTGTTCTCTCTTTGATTTCTTCCTCCTCGGATGAACTAGAGCTAGAATCATTATCGCTCCAAGTGGAAGTAGCTTCCAGTGGCTTTTTCTTGGATTTTCCTTTAAATCTTCTCAATGGGCAATCGGTAGCTATATGACGCTGTTTATCACACCCATAGCAAACTATTTTATTGTGTTTCCATGGCCATTTTTCTTATTTTTTCTCATCCATTCTAGATTTTCCTTTAAGCTTTACAGATTTGAGGAGCTTCTTGAATTTGTTGGTTATTTGTGCTAAGTCATCATCATTGTCTTCTTAATTTGAGCTAGCATCATCTATTTTTCTTGCTTTCAAGGCTAGATTCCTCCTTGTTCTTTTCTCATCTTCCTCATTTTGATCCATTTTGATCTCCAATTCATACTCAAGCAATTTTCCGACCAAATCATCTAGCTTCAAAGTGTTCAAGTCATTTGCTTCTTTGATGGAGGAGGTGTAGCTCATATATTTTCTCGGGAGTGACCTAAGTATTTTTTTCATTTGATCGGTTGTGCCAAATATTTTCCCCAAAGCACCTGGATGGTTTATAATGATTGTAAATCTTGAAATCATGTGATCAATATCTTCCCCGAATTCAATTATGAAACTATCCAATTCGCACATGGATTGATGAATCTTTGATTCCTTCACTTGGCTTGTACTCTCGTTGATAATTTCTAGAGACTTCCATAGCTAATGTGCGTTTCCAAATTCAGGAAGCTTGTTAATTTGACTACGACCAATGGCACATAGGAGATGGTTGAGTGCCTTAGAATTTGAAGAGCTTTGTCCAATTTCCTCATCAGTCCACTCAATATTGTAGAACACAGAAATCGGCGATGCTGTCCGGAGCTCGCAGCCCGGTCGGGAATACGAAGTAGCCCGCGGGAGACTAAATCGAAGAATAATGGAGTCGCCACCCAGTGTGAACTGGAAAATGATTTAAGGCCGCACTCACCCCTCTCAAGGGAAGACCTCAAACCATTGGGTTCCGAATGGTCCCTTACTTATGCCTCTTGTAATGAATGGATTTAAGCGATAATATAACCAAGTCTACGCAACATAGATATAGGTTGTTTGCATACAACCTATATCTAAGTTCGCATACAACCTATATTTAAGTTCGCATGCATAAAAGTAAATCGACATAACGACAATCACGTAATTTCATAGGCATATTAAATTGATAAGTGCGGAAACATAAATAAATAATAATTGTCTAAACATAAATATTAAAGAGAGATAATTAAACTCCTAATGTGAAAGAAATAACTGAATCATGAATGGACATAACGTGCTATTTCTAATGAATCATGGATAAACACAAGCTTAGATAAAACAAAATTTGTGTGTTTCTCAAGTAGTACGTGGAGTTGTATCCTAAGTACAGAGCACACTACCGTCCATTCGGATTCGGCTACGGAATTTACGTCTGGGTTTCCATCCGATATACCACGAGAGATAGCACAAAATCATTCATCCCACAACAATAACATACATAAAGAAAAACAAGAGGCATGCGAAGAAATAATAATAAATAACTGAAAAAAAGATGATGAAAATAAATAAAAGGGTGCCCTCAGGTCTTACCTTTCAAGTCGCCTCTTGGAAATGCGTTACGCGGCCGTCAGAAGGGTTAATGCTCCGCAACTCCTCCGGTTCACTGGTTTAGTGTTTTCCTTTGTCGCCTCGCTATTTTGGGTTGTTGTTTTCTCTATTTTGGGCTGCTGTTTTTGCTATTTTCCCGATATTTTTGGAATGTTTAGGGGTGTAATTTAGGGGTGCAGTTTACGGTTATGCATGGGGATTTTTAGGGACTGTTCTGCGGTAATTTGAGGCTGTTTTGAGGGCTGTTTTTAGGGTGGTTTAAGGCTGTTCTGGTTGCAGTTTTTTGCGGTATTCAAGGTGCAGTTTGGGGACTGTTGGTGTTGAAATTGGGGCTGTGTTCAGGGGCTGGTTGTGCGGTAATTAGGGGTTGTGGTCAGGGACTCGTTGTGCGGTATTTAGAGGGGTTTCAGGGGGCAGTTTGCGCGGTAGTGTAGGGGCTATTTAAAGCTGTGATTTACGGCAGTTTGAAGGCTGATGCTTCACGTATGCATAGGGTTTGTTGCTGCCGAGTTGTAAAGGGCTGGTGAGGGGGAGACGTGAAGGAGTTGTGATGAGTGGTGTGAGGTGGCTTAGTGAGTGGTCTGTCAAGTTGTGAAGAGTGTGTGCGTGGGTTTGTCTTATGTCAGTGTGTGTGTTCTTCTTGACGTGTAAGAAGAGTGTGTGGCTTGTTCAATCGGTTATAGGGGCTACTTAGGTGTGCGCCGATAGTGTGTCGGTTGAAAGCTGAGATTTTGTGCGCTGGTTGTCTTGAGTTTGTGTCTCGGCTCGTGAATGGGAAGTCTGTGTCGGTGTGTGCAATTTTTCGTGAGATGAGGCCGAGTGTGGGATGATTTTATTAGTTTGTGGCTGCGTCAAAGCCGAATGAATGTGGGGAGAGAGAGAGAGTTAGAGATATAGAAAGGGTGAAGAGAGGGATCTGATGAGTGAGGATGTGTCTTAGATTAGGGTTCTTGTGGTTCAAAGCCGAGTTAGTGAGGGAATGGCATGTCAGAGTGTTTTGGGGTTTTTGTTTTTTTGGTTATTGCTTTGCTGTGAGAAGTGAGCCCTTGTGTTTGTGCCGTGAGGATCTCTAGGTCTTTGGTTTGTGTGTCTTTTATAAGAGTGGGTTGGGGGTTTTCCTTGTATGAGTAGGGAAAAAGATTGTGTAATAATTGGGGAATATTTAATTAGTTTGTCATAAGGAAAGGATTTGTTGAATTAGGAAGGTGATTTGTTTTAGTTTATGAAAGGGATTTATGTGATTTGATTTGATTTATTTAGTTTAGGCATGTGATTTGATTTGATTTATTTAATTTAGGAAGGTGATTTATTTAGATTTCAACATGTGTTTAATTATTTTGGATTGGGCTTGGAGGCTTGGGCGTGTGGGTTGGTGGTGTGTGGGCTTGGGTGTGTGGCTTGGTATGGGTTGTGGGGGTTTTGGGCTAAGGATGAATTTTAAAATAGAGATCCAACGAGCGAACCCGAGGCTAAGCAAACGAATGAAATCTAGCAAGGTATTGAGTTTTCTCTTCCGACGTCCGTTTCCCGTGACTTTCGCAACTTAAAGGGTAGTGCCTCCATACGAGGCTCATCATCGGGACTTATGCAAAAATGCAATGCCTACAGTCGCCCCCACTTTGATGAGACTTGTGCAGTGTGTCACAATGACAATCCTATCAAAGTCATGCATGTATTTTTACTTACTTGGCTCGCCAGCTGCTGCTTGACTTGCCTGTTGCTTTGAACTAAGTTGATTTGGTGGTGAGGTGCTTCAACCCCTGAGGTTCATCCCTATAAGATGTTGCGATCTCTAGGAATCCCTACCGAACTGAACTGATGAGAGTTGGTCCCCTTCCGAACCTTGCTCCATTCCCAGAGCGCCATTCCCGGCATGCTAGACCTCATTCCTGAGGGGTCGCAGTTATGCTCCATTCCTGGAGCGCCATTCCCGGCATGATAAACCGCATTCCTGAGGCGTCGCGGTTATGATCCATTCCCGGAGCGCCATTCCCAGCATGCTAAACCTCATTCCTGAGGCGTCGCGGTTATGCTCCATTCCCGGAGCGCCATTCCCAGCATGCTAAACCTCATTCCCGAGGCGTCGCGGTCATGCTCCATTCCCAGAGCGCCATTCCCGGCATGTTAAACCTCATTCCCGAGGCGTTGCGGTTATGCTCCACTCCCGAAGTGCCATTCTTGGCATGGTAAACCTCATTCCCAAGGCATCGCGGTTATGCACCATTCCCGAAGTGCCATTCCCGGCATGCTAAACATCATTCCTGAGGCGTCACGGTTATGCTCCATTCCCGGCTTGCTAAACCTCATTCCCGAGGCGTCGCGGTTATGGTCCATTCCCGGAGCGCCATTCCCGGTATGCTAAACCTCATTCCCGAAGCGTCGCTGATAGTGTAGGCCTCGGCCCTGGGATTCATTCCCGAAGACTGCAGATAATGTGGGCTTCGACTCTGGGATTCATTCCCAATACTGTTGACAATGTGGGCATCGACCTTGGGATTCATTCCCAAAACTGCTGATAATGTGGGCCTCGACCTTGGGATTCATTCCCAAAAACTGCTGATGATATGGGCCTCGACCCTGGGATTCATTCCCCAAAATTACTGATAGTGTGGGACCCGACCATGGGATTCATTCCCAAAACTGCTGATAATGTGGGCATCGACCCTGGGATTCATTCCCCAAAACTGCTGATAATGTGGGCCTCGACCCTGGGATTCATTCCCAAAACTGCTGATAGTGTAGGCCACGACCCTGGGATTCATTCCCAAAACTGTTGATAATATTGGCCTCGACCATGGGATTTATTCCCAAAACTGCTGATAATGTGGGCCTCGACCTTGGGATTCATTGCTGATAATGCAGGCCTCGACCCTGGGATTCATTCCTCAAACAGCTGATAATATGGGCCTCGTCCCTGGGATTCATTCCTGAAACTGATGATAGTGTGGGCCTCGACCCTGGGATTCATTCCCGAAACTGCTGATGATGTGGGCCTCGACCCTGAGATTCATTCCCGAAACTGCTGATAACGTGGGCCTCGACCCTGGGATTCATTCCCGAAATCGCTGACAATGTGGGCCTCGACCCTGGGATTCATTCCCAAAACTGCTGATAATGTAGGCCTCAACCCAGGGATTCATTCCCCAAACTGCTTGTCTTTGCCACTTTTTCCTTTTCTTCAAAACCTGCGAACAAAAAAAATGCGTGTATGTGACGTGTATGCATGTATGCATTGATTTATTTCCTATTCCGATGGGTTAGGCCTTCTTTGTGCTCTTTGGCACCCCTTGCCTACAAAAGTCTATGATCGCCCCATGGGCCTTCTTATAGTTTCCTTCTGTTAATTTTACTATAGCGATTGCTCAGCTCTCTTTTGTCTCATGGCTTAAGATTCTGTTATGTCCCTTATTCGCGGGGTGGTAGACTGGTCGCCCCCAGACTTGGCTTAGCTTTATGCGCTCTACTGTTTGCACTATGTCAAGGTGGACCATGTGGTGTGACATTCCATATCATCATACTATATTACATGTTATGATCCCAATTGTTACACATATTATTGCCCTCAAAGAATGCCCAGTATTGAAACTAGAGAACCTTCAATACATTCAATGCAACTCAAATCTAAGTTTTTGAATAATAATCTAAGCCAGACTCAAAGTGTGTGTGCGCAAAGGTTCTTTCACAGCTTGATCTTTATGTAAGCCAACTCAATGATTTCGCTTCAAAATTCGGGATCGATGGGTCAAACCTGTTGGAGTTGGTGCTCGGAGCGTCAATTCCCGGTTGTATTTCTTTATGAATACTTCTGTAAAACGTTATTATTATGAATAATATATGCAGTTTCTATAATATAATGTATCTTTTAATCTGGTAAAGACGTAATGACCTTAGAATGACTAGTCATGGTGCTGTTGCAAAAGCGTCGCAACTGACATTGAGTTGTATCATGACGTTGTCATTCTCAGACAGTTTCTGGTCAAGGTTTACACTACTTGGTCAGTATAGTAAACCAGTTAAGACCGGTACATGTCGTATACTGGAATATATGATTCCAATGGTTTCTCAATGAACCATAAGTCTTGGAGACTAGTATAGACGTGTACGTCTTTATATCGGATAAACACTGAACGACTAACCGAAGATTCTTAATGGATGGTACACCAATGACGTCAATGAGAATCTAATCGGGTTGAGTAGCACTTGTGATTCTTAGACTTGAGATGCCACTATGGGCACATGAGACATCTTCTACACTTAGATGGCAGTCACGTCACTGATCTATTAAGATCAGACCTCCGCCTGTTCGTTGGGTGTAGATAGATCCTCAGGGTGTCCTGTGTGTATCCAGATAGGATCCGTCAGTTCTGTGTATCAGAGCATAGGTAGTCCATATTATTAGCAATCAGATAAAAACCATGAGCCTGTGGTACAATTTAGAAGTTAGTTCTAAATGTTCTTTTTGAGATTGTTAATAGAATAGTCGACTGGATAATCCCTATAGAGATTTGACGTTTACATCTATATCTCTGTGATTTATCCGGATACCTGTGACGGAGGAATTATACATTTTCCATGACCTCGACCTGTATGATTCAGCGAGTTTATCCGTGATCGTCATAATTTACTGGTGGATAATTATGGACACGAAATTGGATATCGTGACCGATATGCCTGAATCTAAAGAGTCTAACTAATGAAATATACTCGTAGAGCACTAGGGCAACATTTATAAATAATACTGATTATTTATTAAGTCGTTTAAAGGTTAAACGTAAAATATATGTGTAGGGACCCGATAGTCATTTCCTTAATTTTTGTGTATTTGCATTTAATGTTAGATTAATTCAAATACACATTAATTAATTGTCAAATTGAGATATTTGACTAATATCATAAATATATATATATATATATATTTAATATTTAATGTAAATATAATACATATATTTAATATATTTGTATTTAATTAATTAATTAATTAATTAATTGTAAAATGATTAAATTAATTAAAGTATAGATATTTTAAAGTTATGATATTTATTTTAATGACTTGAGTTGCTTTTGTTGACTTACTTTAATTCATTAAATGGTTTGATGATTAAAATAACAAGTTAATAAAGCAAAATTAAATGAAACAAAAATCAAAATATCTATATATTATTCTTAGCTATTTTCGGCCAAGGGTATTATTGTGCAAGTATATATTGTTTTGTTTCATTTAGGGTTTGTTAACCATCAACACTTATCACAAAAACTCCATTGAAGCAGCAAAAGAAGCTTGAGAGAAAGATAAAGAAAAACAAGAAAAACTTGGAATTTTAGTAAGTTTCTTCAACTTACTATTAGAGAGGAAAGTGTTCCTTTTGTTCTAGGCTACATGCTATGATGTTCTCATGTTATTCTTTTCTTTATTCTTTGTGTTTTTTTTTTATGGAAGTTTGTGTATTGGGTTATGCATGTATAAAGTTGATAGAATGTTACTAATGAAGTAGTAAGCATTCTTTTCATAGTTTGAGAAACTTGTTGTTAATCTAGAGTTGTTGACCCATTCTTAAATGACTTAGATTTGATCTATAGTTATTTCATTGTGTTGAGACTTAATTGTAATGGAAGAAACATGATTGAAGTGTTGGATTTAACCAATTTGGTCTAATTTGTCCAATTTGAAGAAATTGAAAAATTAGGGTTTAAGACCACTTCCAAATTTGGGGTTTTCACTTATGTTGTGTATTTAGATGTGTATATGATACATATTAAATCTTATGTTGATTGGATTTCATTTGGATGTGTTTTGAACATTGAAAATGCAAAATGCACAATTTGGTGCCTAATGGAGGCTCTCGGCCTTATGGCTATAATTTGGGGGTTTTGTTGCTAATTGTATTTTGACATTTGGAACATGTTAAATTCATATTAGAAATGATTTTGAATCATTCAAAATTGTTTTGAACAATTTCGGATTAAAAATAAACAAAATGTTATGTTTAAGGGCAATTCGGTAAATTCACATAAATTTGATTTATTGTGTTTTATTTCATAATTTAACTATTGGGTAATTAAATAAATAAGTTTATTTAATTAATCCGAGAAAAAATTTTGAAATCGGAAATTTTTTATTTTCCACTATTCCGCTGCGTTACCGGATTTCCGCTATAAAACCCTTACAAAATGGTATCAGAGCAAGTTTGATTCTAGGACCCCTAATATGATTAGCCATTTAATTCAATGTTTAATCATGTTTTCTTAACTTTATACATGCATGTTATAATCTAATTTGATTAGATTTAGGGTGTATGACACTTAGCGGAAAATCCATAATTAATAAAGTTTAAATGTAATTATGTATTTGATGCATGTTATGTGGTCCGTCTTATCAATACGGATTATAAATATTTTCTGTGACTACATCCGAGACCGTGCCTCTGCTGTGAGGGTGTAGCCGATAGAGATTTATTTATACCGGATGTATATCAGATACAAGATAAATTCAAGCGAAAGCGGAATCCTGAACGTGCCCTAGCTGTCAGGGTTACGCAATTAACTTGAGTTTATCATTGACGAGTTTAACCTTGGTACGTCTCCTTGTGGGCCTGCCTTAGCAGCGACAACGAGAAACGACCAGGACCGGAAACCCAGGAGTCACTAGTGAGTGATTGACAAATGAGTTGTCTACTGATGAATATACGTAGGCGAGACCGTGCCTCTGCTGTGAGCTGAAATATATTCACGGGATCCACTTTTCACTATTTGTATTTAATTTAATTATTAAATCTTTGTATTCTGTTTGGGGATTACAGTATTGCATGATTTAGTGGGAGGGGCATTTTTAGATTAAAAATCCATGATCTAGTTTATGCTTTAGATATTATATGAAACTGCTTAAATTTATGCTAACCGTTTTTCGTGATCTATATGATAGATTTGCGATGGCGGCACCATCCACAAATCAGTTTGTGCGTATGCTTGATGCGAACAAACTAAAAGGCGCTGATAACTTCGCCGATTGGGATTTGGATTTGAGGATTGTCCTCGATTCCGAGAGGTTGGGATATGTTCTTGAGGGTCTACTGCCCCTTGTTGTGGCAGAGGACGCTACGCCGGAAGAACGCGAAGTCTTCCAAGCTTGGAAGGATGATGATTTAAGGGTTAAATCATACATCTTAAGTTCGCTTTCACCGGGACTCAAGAAACAGTATTATGGCATGTCAGATGCTTATACTATGATGACACTATTAAGACAATCGTTTGAGAACCAAGAACAAGTTGTTATTCATAAGGTCGCAATGGAACTGTTCCATGCGCGATTGGATGAGGGGCAAGCTGTTAGCCCACATGTTCTTCAGATGATCGATTTGATCGATCAATTGAGGCAACATAATCTCCTTCTGAATGACATTCTCGGTAAGAGTGTCATTCTTGGTTCTCTCAAAGCTTCTTATCGCCAGTTCGTGATGTACTTCAACATGAACGAGATTATCTGTACCTACCAAGAGCTGCATAGGATGTTGCTCAATGTGGAAGAGAACCTCAAGAAGGGAGTACCGACTCACCCTCCTAGACCTACTTCACTTTATACTTCTTCCCAGACTTGGTCAAAGGGAAAGAAGAAGAAGGGTCTCGGTCCTCAACCACAGGCAAAGATATTAAAGCCCAAGAGGGCTTCTGAAGACAAGTGCCATCACTGCAGCAAAGTCGGGCACTGGAAAATGAACTGTCCTGACTACATTGCCCAGCTGAGGAGGGAGAGAGCAGCTACATCAGGTACATTTATTTTTCCAGTTTTTGATTTATCTTTGGCTTGTGAAGCCTTTACATCTAACTGGATTTTAGATGCTGCTTGTCCCATTCACATTTGCAATTCGTTGCAGGTGCTGAAGGAAAGTAAAAGACTGAATTCTGGAGAGATGCAGTTGCGATTCGGGAGTGGAGACTCTCTGGATGCAGTTGCAGTGAGAGTATGCGAGATCTCATTGCCGAATGGGACACTTTTATGAAATGACTGTCATTTTATACCAGGATGTGTAGCTAATATTATATCACTTTTTGTATTGGATACAAAAGGCTTTAGTATTACTATTAAGAACTGTTCTTTGTATTTATATGATAAAAGTAATATTCAGATCCTTTGTTCTCCAAACCAGCATGGTCATTATACATTGCAAACTTCAAAAGATATTTTAAATACTGGAATTAATAAACGTAGTTTACCTGTAATTAATAATACTGAACTTTGGCATATGCGACTAGGTCATATAGGCGTTAAACGCCTTACCCAATTGGTTAGGAATGGTTTGATACCAGATCTCACCATTGAATCCTATCCAACTTGTGAATCGTGTATTTAGGGTAAGATGACCAAAGCCCCATTTTTGGTGTTGGACACCGCGCCACTAACTTATTGGAACTCGTACATTCTGATGTATGTGGTCCACTAAGTCAGACTGCTCACAGTGGTTATTCGTACTTCGTTACCTTTACCGATGATTTGTAACGGTACGATTATGTGTATTTGATGTGACATAAATCGGAAACCTTTGAAAAGTTTAAAGAGTTCCGAAATGAAGTAGAAAAACAAACTGGTCAATATATTAAATGCCTTCGATCTGATCGAGGCGGTGAATATATGAGTGGTGAGTTCATGCATTATTTGAAGGAGAATGGGATTCTCGCTCAATATACTCCTCCAGGTACTCCACAGCACAATGAAGTATCTGAGAGGAAAAATCAGACTTTATTGGATATGGTCCGATCGATGTTGAGTTTCATAGATTTTCCCTATTACTTATGGGGCTACTCTCTTTTAACAGCTGCACATCTTTTGAATAAGATTCCTTCAAAAGCGGTTCCTACGACTCCGTATGAGATATGGTTCGGTAGGAGACCAAATCTTAGTTACATTAAGGTTTGGGGTTGTCCTGCTTATGTCATGGTGACTCAGCAAGATAAGCTTTCGCCTCGAGGGTAAAAGTTTAGGTTTGTCGGATATCCTTCGAATACGAGGGGATATCTGTTCTATGATACCGAGCACAAAATGTGTTCGTAGCTCGCTTCGCAAAATTTCTAGAAGTAGAATTTTTGTCAGAAGGTGGTAATCATAGACATGTTGAACTTGATGAAGTCCAACCTGAAAACAACGAACCAACGGAGGAACCTGAAGTTCAAGTAGATGAAGGACCTTCAACACACACACTCCGTAGGTCAGAAAGGGTATCTAGACCTCCTGAACGCTTGTATTTGATACAAGAAAAGAGTCTAGATGTTCTATTAGTTGAAGAGACTGATCCTTTCACCTATAGAGAATCGATGTTGGACATCGACTCCGTGAAGTGGCAAAGTACCATGAAATCCGAGTTAGACTCAATGCATGAGAATCAAGTTTGGGACTTGGTTCCGCTTCCGAAGGAATTGTTTCTATCGGTTGTAAATGGGTTTACAAAAGGAAGTGGGGGCCTGACGGTAAGGTTGAAACTTACAAGGCCCGACTGGTAGCAAAAGGTTACACGCAGCGACCTGGCGTCGACTACGATGAAACTTTTTCGCCAGTAGCAATACTTAAGTCTATTCGGATTTTTTTTTCTATAGCTGCGTATCATGACTACGAGATTTGGCAAATGGATGTCAAAACGGCTTTTCTAAATGGATTTCTTGATGAAGAAATCTATATGGAACAGCCGGAAGGTTTTACATCCAGCAAAAACTCGGGTATGGTATGTAAGCTTAAGAAGTCCATTTATGGACTTAAACAAGCTTCACGAAGTTGGAATCTTCGATTCGACGAGATTATTAGATCGTCTGGTTTTCTCAAGAATTCTGAAGAATCTTGTGTGTATCAGAAGGCCAGTGGGAGCATGGTCGTATTTTTAGTCCTATATGTTGATGACATCCTAATCATTGGGAATGATTTAGGTATGTTACAAAGCGTCAAAGCATACCTCTGTAAGAATTTCTCCATGAAGGACCTGGGAGAAGCTTCCTATGTTTTAGGGATAAAACTCTATAGAGATAGACAAAGGAAGCTGATTGGGTTATCCCAATCAACGTACATAGATAAGATCTTGGAACGGTATAATTTTGGTAACTGTAAGACAGCAAACATACCGTTCAGACATGGGATTCATCTTTCAAAGAAGATGAGTCCACAAACAGAAGATGAGAATGTTAGAATGTCTAACCAACCTTATGCTTCGTGTTTGGGTAGCATAATGTATGCCATGTTATGTACAAGGCCTGATATCAGTTTCGCTGTTAGCGTAACTTGCAGATATCAGTCCAATCCAGGTAATGACCATTGGATGGCCATTTAACATATCCTCAAGTATTTTAAAGGTACTAAGGATAAGTTAATAATTTATGGAGGAAACGAACTGCAAGTTAACGGGTATACGGATTCTGATTTCCAATCGAATCCTGATGATAGAAAGTCTACATCTAGATTCGTATTTACCCTTAACGGAGGTGCAGTTTGTTGGAAGAGTTCCAAACAGGGATCAACAGCAGATTCCACCACTGAGGCGGAATATATTGCAGCTTCTGAAGGTGCAAAAGAGGTTGTGTGGATAAAGAACTTTGTCACAGAATTGGGAGTTGTCCCAATTATCGAGAATGCGATTCCGTTATACTGTGATAATATTGGAGCCATTGCGCAAGCAAAGGAACCGAGGGCGCATCAGAAGTCGAAGCATGTGGAACGCAAGTACCACATCATTCGAGAGATTGTGTCACTAGGGGATATTGTCGTGTGCAAAGTACCGAGTGAATATAATGTAGCAGACCCACTGACGAATGCCATACCTCCGAAGTTGTTTGATAAACACGTGGAGTCGATGGGTATTAGATACAATCGTTATTGGCACTAGAGCAAGTGGGAGTTTTTGTTGGGGTTGGTACTCGGAGCGCCAATTCCCGGTTGTATTTCTTTATGAATACTTCTATAAATCGTTATTATTATGAATAATATATGCAGTTTCTATAATATAATGTATCTTTTAATATAGTAAAGACGTAATGACCTTAGAATGACTAGTCATGGTGCTGTTGCAAAAGCGTCGCAACTGACATTGAGTTGTATCATGACGTTGTCATTCTCAGACAGTTCCTGGTCAAGGTTTACACTACTTGGTCAGTATAGTAAACCCGTTGAGACCGTTATATGTCGTATACTGAAATATATGATTCCAATGGTTTCTCAATGAACCATAAGTCTTGGAGACTAGTATAGACGTGTAGGTGTTTATAGCGGATAAACACTGAACGACTCATCGAAGATTATTAATGGATGGTACACCAACGTCAATAAGAATCTTATCGGGTTGAGTAGCACTTGTGATTCTTAGACTTGAGATGCCACTGTGGGCACATGAGACATCTTCTACACTTAGATGGCAGTCATGTCACCGATCTATTAAGATCAGACCTCCGCATGTTCGTTGGGTGTAGATAGATCCTCAGGGTGTCTTATGTGTATCCAGATAGGATCCGTCAGTTCTGAGCATAGATAGTCTATATGATTAGCAATCAAATAAAAACCATGGGCCCGTGGTACAATTTAGAAGTTAGTTCTAAATGTTCTTTTTGAGATTGCTAATAGAATAGTCGACTGGATAATCCCTATAAAGATTTGACCTTTACATCTATATCTCTGGGATTTATGCGCATAACTATGACAAATGGATTATACATTTTCCATTACCTCGACCTGTATGATTCAGGAGTTTATCTGTGATCGTCATAATTTACTGGTGGATAAATTATGGACACGAAATTGGATTTCGTGACCGATATGCCTGAATCCAGAGAGTTTCACTAATGAAATATACTCGTAGAGCACTGGGACAACATTTATAAATAATACTAATTATTTATTAAGTCATTTAAAGGTTAAACGCAAAATACATGTGTATTGACCCGATAGTCATTTCCTTAATTTTTGTGTATTTGCATTTAATGTTAGATTAATTCAAATACACATTAATTAATTGTCAAATTGAGATATTTGACTATATCATAAATATATATATATATATATGTATTTAATATTTAATGTAAATATAATACATATATTTAATATATTTGTATTTAATTAATTAATTAAATATTTAATTGTTAAATGATTAAATTATTAAAGTATAGATATTTTAAAGTTATGATATTTATTTTAATGACTTGAGTTGCTTTTGTTGACTTACTTTAATTCATTAAATGGTTTGATGATTAAAAGTAACTAGTTAATAAAGCAAAATTAAATGAAACAAAAATCAAAATATGGATATTATTCTTAGCTATTTTCGGCCAAGGGTATTATTGTGCAAGTATATATTGTTTTGTTTCATTTGGGGTTTGTTAACTATCAACACTTATCAGAAAAACTCCATTGAAGAAACAAAAGAAGCTTGAGAGAAAGATAAAGAAAAATAAGAAAAACTTGGAATTTTAGTAAGTTTCTTCAACTTACTATTAGAGAGGAAAGTGTTCCTTTTGTTCTAGGCTACATGCTATGATGTTCTCATGTCATTCTTTTCTTTATTCTTTGTGTTTTTGTTTGATGGAAGTTTTTGTATAGGTTATGCATGTATAAAGATTGATAGAATGTTACTAATGAAGTAGTAAGCATTCTTTTCATAGTTTGAGAAACTTGTTGTTAATCTAGAGTTGTTGACCCACTCTTAATTGACCTAGATTTGATCTATAGTTATTTCATTGTGTTGAGACTTAATTGTAATGGAAGAACATGATTGAATTGTTGGAGTTAACCAATTTGGTCTAATTTGTCCAATTTGAAGAAATTGAAAATTAGGGTTTAAGACCACTTCCAAATTTGGGGTTTTTCACTTATGTTGTGTATTTATATGTGTATATGATACATATTAAATCTTATGTTGATTGGATTTCATTTGGATGTGTTTTGAACATTGAAAATGCAAAATGCACATTTTGGTGCCTAATGGAGGCTCTCGGCCTTATGGCTATAATTTGGGGTTTTTGTTGCTAATTGTATTTTGAGATTTTGAACATGTTAAATTCATATTAGAAATGATTTAGAATCATTCAAAATTGTTTTGAATAATTTCGGATTAAAATAAACAAAATGTTATGTTTAAGGGCAATTCGGTAAATTCACATAAATTTGATTTATTGTGTTTTATTCATAACTTAACTATTGGGTAATTAAATAAATAAGTTTATTTAATTAATCCGAGAAAAAGTTTTGAAATCGGAAAATTTTGATTTTCCACTATTCCGCTGCGTTACCGGATTTCCACTATAAAACCCCTACAAAACCAACCTAGATGTCTCAGTTATGCTCTGCGATTGCTTTTTCGTGCTCAATGTGGTATGATTTTATTTTTCTTTTCCTTTGTCGCTTTTTTTTTCTTTTCGTTTTGAACTTCTTCTCTTTTTTTTCTTTTTTTTTTCTCTTTTTTTTTACCACACAACCTACCCTTTAAGGTAGCATTTCTCCTCATGGTGGTCCTAATACTCGCCCATGGGTAGCTTCACGCTTATTGGTTATAGGTGGTTCACGCTTATTTACAACATGGACTAAGCCTATTATAGGGATCGTTCCATTGTCTAGAAACGACGAATTAGGCCTTCGGTAATCACGATCGTGGGGATGGACTTGGAAGCGTCCAAAAATATGCAAATATGTCGTAACAAGGCGTATCCTTTCTAGATGAAAGCCAGTGCGAATATCGGACTCATGCTCCTGGCATATTTGGATCATGTTTGGACTTTCTAAGCCTATCAATGTTTTCATACAAGTTGGCACATTATCATTTTAAAGTATTCAATCATGTTATTGCGAGGTGCAAACTTGTCCCAGTTGAAAAAGGCCCAACAGGTTTACACTTTTATGATAATGTGGCTAAACAACTTCAAATGATATGGGGCCCAGAAACAAAATGGCTCATCGGCATTTTAGAAGCTTTTGGCCCAATCATCATAAGATACAAACTCGTCCCAGTTTAAATGGCCTAACAAGTTCACACCTCATGAAAAAAAAGTCCAAATGAATCCAAATGATGATGGTCCCAAACACAAGCATAAAAGGGATGGCTTCTATTGGTCATACAACTATGGTTCACATGTGGGTTTATAGGAGTGTAGACAAAGGCTCCCGTCGGCAAAGGATTGCCCACAACTAGGTCTCCCCACTCAAGGGTTCGAGTGACCAAGTGAGCGTACCCTTTTTTATACGCTAAGGTACGTGCCAACGAGTGATGATACATGAATGACTTGTTGGGGTTGGTGCTCAGAGCGCCAATCCGGGCCGTATTTATGTCTGATTCATGAATACGAACATCCCCTTATTCCATAATATTACTTATTTATGGTTGCACCTCTTGTTCTTATATACATATTCGATCTGATTACGATTAGATTGAAACTAAATATGGTTTAGTGATATGTATATATTAGACAAAGGCCCGATAAATATAATGCAGTACACAGTTACAAAGTTAGTTTGTAATTGACATTGGGAAGTGTCACTGCTATATGTATATTATCAAACATAGTTCCTGGTCAAGATTTGCTAACACGGGTCGGTTAGTCAAATCCGTTGAGACCAGTACATGTCGTATATCGAGACTTGGTCTGATGTTTTATCCCAATGAACCATGAGTCTAGGGAGACTCGTATAGATGTGTAGGTGTTTATAGTGGATAAACACTGAACGGCTCACCGAAGATTCTTAATGGATGGTACGCCAACGTCAATAAGAATCTTCTCGGGTTGAGTAGCATAGTGGTCCTTCGACTTGAGATACCACTGTGGATGTATGAGACATCTTCCACACTTAGATGGCAGTCACGTCACCGATCTATTTAGATCAGACCTCCGCCTGTTCGTTGGGTGTGGATCGATCCTCAGGATATCCTGTGTGTGTCAAGATAGGATCCGTCAGTTCTGTGTACATAGCATAGGTAGTCCATATATTATTAGCAGTCTGTTAAATCTGTGGCCACAGTATACATCGGAAGTAAGTTCCGAGTGTTATTTAAAGATTGCTAATAGATACGTCGACGAGATAATACCTATAGAGATTTGACGTTTACATCTATATCTCTGGGATTATCTGGATACCTGTGACGGAGGGATTATACGTATGCAATGACCTCGACCTGTATGATTCAGCTCGTTTATCCGTGATCGTCATAATCTAGGGTGGATAGATTATGGACACGAAATTGGATTCGTGACGGATATACCTGAATCTATAGAGAGTCTCAATAATGAAACATACTCGTAGAGCACTAGAGCAACATTTATGAATAATGATGATTATTTATAAATCGTTTAATCGTTAAACGAAAAATACATGCGAACGGGCCGAACCGTTATTTCCTAATTAATGTGTATTTGTATTTAATATATGATATTATTAAATACACATTAATAAATAGTCAATAAAGGTATTTGACATATATCATCAATATATGTATTTGAGATATTTAAAGTAAATATAATACATATATTGATATATTTGTATTTAATTAATTAATTAATTATTTAATTGTTAAATGATTAATATAATTAAAATATAAATATATCACCAAATGATAAAGTTAGGAAATGATATAAGTTGCAATTGTTGACTTATACATTAAAGGAAAAGGTTGTCAATTGATTGATTTTGACTTCTTAAGATATTTGTTCAAAATTGTTTGAAAATGAAAATATCTTTTTCCTTTATTTTTCATTAATTTCGGCCATTACACTTTAAATATAAGAGTTATATTATTCTTAGTTGCATTTGTTGACTTAATTAAATATCTAATAAAGTGTTATGAAGATATTTATGCAAGTTGACTAAATGTAAAGTTAAATGAAATTGAAATGAAATTGGTATATTTGTATACACATTTCGGCCAAGGGCATTCTTTGTCCTAAATATAAATTGTTTTCATTTCACTTTCATTTGATAACCTAATTCACTTTGACATAAACTCCATTAAAGAAAAACCAAGGAAGCAATTGAAGAAGAAAAGGAAAAACTAAAGAAAAACTTGGATTTAGTAAGTTTTACCAACTTACTATTAGATAAGAAATTGTTCCTTATGATCTAGGCTATAACATATGATGTTCTTAAGTTATTCCTTTATTATTCTTTGTGTTTTTGATGGATAAAAGTTTTGGTGAAAGTGTTGAGCATGTATAATGGAGAAAAATGTGACTATTGTAGTTATAAGTATTCTTTTATGGTTTTGGAAACCTTGTTGCTAATCTAGAGTTGTTGACCCACTCTTAGATGACCTAGATTTGATCTTGAGTTGTTTCATTGTGTTGAGACTTGATTGGATGGAAGAAACATGATTAAAGTAATTGATTTAACCAATTTGGTCTAATTTGTCCAATTTGAAGAAATTGAAAAATTAGGGTTCATGACCAATTCCAAATTTGGGGTTTTCATATATGTTGTGTATTTGGATGTGTATATGATGCATATAAAGTTTCATGTTCATTGGATTACATCTTGATGTGTTTTGATGCATGAAATGACAAAGTGCACAAAATGGCATAATGTAGTGCATTCGGCCAAGTGAGTCAATTTTGGGGATTTAGTTGCTTTTGGTGTTTTGATGTTTTGAACATGCTAAGTTCATCTTAGAAATGATTTAGAATCATTCAAAATTGATTAGATCAATTTCAGACTAAAATGGACAAAATACCAATATAAGGGTAATTTGGTAAATTCACTTGAATATGATTCATTTGAATTTTATTTCATAATTTGATTATTGGATAATTAAATAAATATGTTTATTTAATTAATCCGAGAAAAAGTTTTTGAAATCGGAAGATACGATCTTCCGCCGCTTCCGCTGCGTTACCGGATTATGCCCCTAAAAACCCCTACAAAATGGTATCAGAGCGAGTCTGATTCTAGGCCTCCATAAATGATTAGCTTTATTTATTCAATGTTTAATCATGTTTTCTTGACTTTATACATGCATGTTATAATCTAATTTGATTAGATTTAGGGTGTATGACATTTAATGAAATATCCCCGCTTAAATAAGGTTTTATAGTAACTAGTATTTGGAATACTTGTTTCTTGGTCCGTCTTGTCAATACGGTTTATAAATATCTTTTCGTTGACTACATCCGAGACCGTGCCTCTGCTGTGAGGATGTAGCTGATAGAAATTTATTTATGCCGAATGTATATTAGATACTAGATAAATTCAAGCGAAAGCGGAATCCTGAACGTGCCCTAGCTGTCAGGGTTACGCAAGTAACTTGAGTTTATCATTGACAAGTTTAACCTTGGTACGTCTCCTTGTGGGCCTGCCTTCGCAGCGACAACGAGAAACGGCCAGGACCGGAACCTTGGAGTCACTAGTGAGTGATTGACAATTAGTTGTCTACCTGTGAATATACGTCGGGGAGAGACCATGCTCTGCTGTGAGTCGAAATATATCATGGGGTCCTCTTCCCATTATGGAATTCGATTTAATTATTGAATTCTCGTCTTTCCGTTGGGGATTACGGCATTACGTAAAAATAGTGGGAGGCACTGCTAAGTTTAAAAATATTCCATAACTTAGGCAGTGTATGATATTATGGAAATTGCCGCTTGTTTGTTTCCTTATTCTATAGTAGATAGAATTAAACTTTTATTTACTGCACACATATTTTGATATGTTATCTGACTAGACTCTTGGTTGCAGTTATTCTAGAATAGGTTCTAGATACTAATAGACTAGGATATTATTAGATTAGTCTAAACCATCGGGAACTATTGTTCCGATTTTCTTCAAAAATAATATGGTTAATGACTTAGTTTCTAAGTCATGATAGATAATCTAGATAGATATCCCTTTTAGGATATAATACTTTAGAGAGAATAGTTTCTTATGCAGTAAGAATGACTTGAATTAGTTCATCTAGATTCTTGACTGGCATTAAGAAAGATCCTATTAGGTATTAGTGTATTTGTTTATCTAGTAATGACGTTTCTAAGCTTTAATTACCTTTAGAGGTAATGTGTCTGACACAATTTGCTAATCAGTATTTACAATTGTTGTGAATAGTTGAATGCAAATAGTAAAGCTAAAGAAGAAATGAGATGTGTATATTTGTGTATAGAAAATATCGATTTTCACAATACTACAACTATAGGTATTGGATACCAGATCTCCCGTCTAGTTATTTAAAAATATTAGTTAAACGATTGTTTTGATTTGATATCGGAACTTGCGACTATTGGATAGTCACTTGTTCTTTATAAACAATTGTTACATATTTTATAATAACTAGTAGTGTCATTGACGTAGAGATAAACATTAAGAAAAATTATTCGGTAAAGTAAATAATTTAGAACGGTGCTTTATGGGTTTAATCACTTAAGCATTGGATGCTATCCGTATGGTGAAGGATGGCTTGATACTAGATCACACCACATATCCTTATCCATTTAATGAATATTGTATTCAGGAAAATGATTAAGATCTCGTTTAATCAATGATTGTCATTGGACCACCAAATTTATTTAACTGATACATTGGATGTATGTAGTTTAATAAACAATAATTGCTTAAGGTAGTTTTCTTTATTTCGTAACTTGGTTGATGAATTGTCATAACTTAGTTACGTGTTTCTGAAGGAACACATATTGAAAGTCTTGAAAGTATCAAGTACTTTCAATCCGTTCTGATGAAACGTAGATTGAACATTTTTTACTTGTTCAAATATATTCAATCTAAAGGTTTTAGAGAATTCTATCCTCAAAATTCATAACATGTCTTTGAACTGTTCAAAGATCTTTGATACGATCAAATGAAATTTAAAGCAATTAGTTCTAAGGTTATTTAGTGAATATGATTCATATTCAATATTATTCTTCCATGATTCCATCTTGATGGAATTGAGTAGTGGGAGCAATCGGATCTTATATGATTTGGTTCGTTTGATATTGAATGTTACCGAATTAGTTTCAATACTCTTGATGTTATACTCCAGTAACACTAATTCATCTCTCTTTAATTAATGTTCCATTATTTTCTACTAGTTGCATATATGATATGTATCGGTTAAAATTTGAATCTTGAAAAGTTTGAATCGGAGGTATAAGTAAAAGTTTATCGTTTATTCTGTTTAATAGAATATTGTATTCTATTTAATAGAATATCTTTCCTACGATTCTAAGTAATAAAATCGTTTTATTACTTGGTGTGTAACATCAGATGTTAACTATTGTAGAAAAGACTTGACTTATTGAAGTCAAATGTGAGAATGATAAATTATAAATGGAACTATGTAATTAATAAGATGAAACAACCCTTATAATCTTCCGTACAAGTCCAATAGGATAACAGAATCATTCACGAGTATTTGATACTTAATGGTTCCGTTGTTTTCTTACTGAAGAAAAATTATCCTATAACTTATAATGGAAGCGATATTTGATATCGATTCTGGAAGTTCACCATTGAACCATAGATCTAAGATTGTTCATAGCTTACTACGATCAAGTTTTGAACTTGATTAAGCTTTCATTATGAATTAGTTCATGATATGTGCTAATTGTTTGCGCAGCGAAAGCATTGTGAGCTTATTAAAGGTTTAACCTTTACAGTATGACAGTGAGAAAAGTTATACTCAGCAATCTATTGTAGATTCTGAGAAAACTTATCTCTAGTCACACTAAATGAACAATTAAAGATATATTGGTTAATGTTGATAATAAACTGTATATTTTAGCTAAAGAATGCAAAGTGGCGTTTTTGGATGACTTATTCAGATAAGAGATCAGTTGTGATTTCCTTGTTTGAAGAGTTCATTCTGGAATGGCCCTAGAGTTTGTATTCTGCTGAGATCGCAGTTTAGTGTGCTAGCTTATAGAGCCTATTGTAGACTCGGATAAGTCTTCCAGAAGTATGGTTTCTCTATTTTTGATATCGTCAGATTGTCTGATCTTGTCAAAGTATATAGAATACATATTGATTAGAAGGGTTAGTGGAGCGTATATATTACTTTCTAGTGTTATATATCTTAACGACATTGTCATTATTATAGTAATAATGAGATGTTTAGAGGTAAAAGATTTACCTAAGTCTTCTTTACTCCTTTACTCCGTGAAAGCAGTGGGAGTAGTCTCTGTTATATTTGATATAAAGTTTTATATATGATATGAAACTTGGAGACTTGTGAGATACTCCTATTAGTCGTACATTAGATATAATCTAATGAAGGACATAACAAGGCTATCTGTATGACAGTTAGTATAACTTTCGACAGTTATTGTATGTCTTATACATAGTATTCATCTTTCGTAAAGGATGATTCCTTTTTCGAAAGAGATATTGATTAGAATGTCTAAACAATATTATGTATCATTTGATGATGACATAGTGAACTTTATTACATGCGATTATCGATGTCGATTTAATCATAATTGTTACGAGTTATTTGACATCTTATAGACCATATGATGGATCTTGAAACACGTTCTTTGTGATCTTTGAGATATTAAGAACGAGTTTCTAATTCATGGAGAATATAGTCTGCAACCATTAGGGTCATATTAGTTTTGAGACTAATTATGACGTTAGACAGTCTACGTCATAAAGAGTCACAAATAATGCAGTGGGAGTGTCACGAAGGATTCTACTATTTAGTGGAATCAAATGCAACTTTTGAAGTATTGACTTATGAAGTTGCATAGTGACCTTTAAAATAGAAGTTTTAAATTGGTGTTGTGCTTGCGGTTGTCCGCATAGTATTTTTGGATTCGATCCCTAAATACTTGGACAACTTAGTAGCTGTAGCATAATACAGATATAGTATCCATTTCATATTAATGTATAATTTAGATTCTACAAAATATGAATGATGTTGACTATGGGAAACGATGGAGTTTGTTTGACAAACTCAATAAATCAAAGCGGACTTGTTTTTGTTGCCTACCTCTTAAGTACTGGGTGAGCTTTTGAGGACCATGTGCATACGATGCACATTGAGACGTGTATATGATACCGTGGATTGGCACTAGAGCAAGTGGGAGAAATTGTTGGGGTTGGTGCTCAGAGCGCCAATCCGGGCCGTATTTATGTCTGATTCATGAATACGAACATCCCCTTATTCCATAATATTACTTATTTATGGTTGCACCTCTTGTTCTTATATACATATTCGATCTGATTACGATTAGATTGAAACTAAATATGGTTTAGTGATATGTATATATTAGACAAAGGCCCGATAATATATAATGCAGTACACAGTTACAAAGTTAGTTTGTAATTGACATTGGGAAGTGTCACTGCTATATGTATATTATCAAACATAGTTCCTGGTCAAGATTTGCTAACACGGGTCGGTTAGTCAAATCCGTTGAGACCAGTACATGTCGTATATCGAGACTTGGTCCGATTTTTATCCCAATGAACCATGAGTCTAGGGAGACTCGTATAGACGTGTAGGTGTTTATAGTGGATAAACACTGAACGGCTCACCGAAGATTCTTAATGGATGGTACGCCAACGTCAATAAGAATCTTCTCGGGTTGAGTAGCATAGTGGTCCTTCGACTTGAGATACCAATGTGGATGTATGAGACATCCTCCACACTTAGATGGCAGTCACGTCACCGATCTATTTAGATCAGACCCCTCCGCCTGTTCGTTGGGTGTGGATCGATCCTCAGGATATCCTGTGTGTGTCAAGATAGGATCCGTCAGTTCTGTGTACAGAGCATAGGTAGTCCATATATTATTAGCAGTCTGTTAAATCTGTGGCCACAGTATACATCGGAAGTAAGTTCCGAGTGTTATTTAAAGATTGCTAATAGATACGTCGACGAGATAATACCTATAGAGATTTGACGTTTACATCTATATCTCTGGGATTATCTGGATACCTGTGACGGAGGGATTATACGTATGCAATGACCTCGACCTGTATGATTCAGCTCGTTTATCTGTGATCGTCATAATCTACGGGTGGATAGATTATGGACACGAAATTGGATTTCGTGACGGATATACCTGAATCTAGAGAGTCTCAATAATGAAACATACTCGTAGAGCACTAGAGCAACATTTATGTATAATGATGATTATTTATAAATCGTTTGATCGTTAAACGAAAAATACATGCGAACGGGCCGAACCGTATTTCCTAATTAATGTGTATTTGTATTTAATATATGATATTATTAAATACACATTAATAAATAGTCAAATAAAAGTATTTGACAATATCATCAATATATGTATTTGAGATATTTAAAGTAAATATAATACATATATTTGATATATTTGTATTTAATTAATTAATTAATTATTTAATTGTTAAATGATTAATATAATTAAAATATAAATATATCACCAAATGATAAAGTTAGGAAATGATTATAAGTTGCAATTGTTGACTTATACATTAAAGGAAAAGGTTGTCAAATTGATTTTGACTTCTTAAGATATTTGTTCAAAATTGTTTGAAAATGAAAATATCTTTTTCCCTTTTATTTTCATTAATTTCGGCCATTACACTTTAAATATAAGAGTTATATTATTCTTAGTTGCATTTGTTGACTTAATTAAATATCTAATAAAGTGTTATTAAGATATTTATGCAAGTTGACTAAATGTAAAGTTAAAAATGAAATTGAAGAAATTTGGTATATTTGTATACCAATTTCGGCCAAGGGCATTCTTTGTCCTAAGTATAAATTGTTTTCATTTCACTTTCATTTGATAACCTAATTCACTTTGACATAAACTCCATTAAAGAAAAACCAAGGAAGCAAGTGAAGAAAAAAGGAAAACTAAAGAAAAGCTTGGATTTAGTAAGTTTTACCAACTTACTATTAGATAAGAAATTGTTTCCTTAGATCTAGGCTATAACATATGATGTTCTTAAGTTATTCCTTTATTTATTCTTTGTGTTTTTTATGGATAAAAGTTTGGTGAAAGTGTTGAGCATGAATAATGGGAAAGCTTGTGACTATT
>SKCR01039968.1:0-61440 GCA_019454045.1 Zanthoxylum bungeanum
TGTATCATTTGTAATTAAAAACAATTAAACAAATATTTGGTGGAGGGTCACATCCACATTTCGATGGATACCCTTCCACCTTGACAATTGCATTGCAATTGTCAGGAGGTGCTGAGCACCTCTTGCTATAAATAGAGGTGCTCAGCACCTTATTTTCTCAGCTTCCTACACACGATTCTCTCTGTAATTGTTTTAAAGGAATCTAGCTCTTCTGTGTTTGTAAGCTTTTTCTTGTAATTTATTTTTTTCAGTAATAAAATTTTGCGTGTTTTTATTCAAATTATGAGTAGCTAATTTCTTTTTGCTAGGAAAACGGTGAAACTTTTAATATGAAAATTTAGATTAATCTCACTTATATTATAATATATAAATTATAATCTAATGATTAATATTTAATTTAATTATGAATTAATTATCGGCAAACTTTGTTAACGCTTATATGACTGGTTTTATTTATTTGGCATAATTAAGCACCTAATTGGACTTGTTATAGATAAAAGTTATCACCGCCTTTATGGCTGGTTTTATTTGTTTTGACATATTAATTCCTGAAATAAATTAATTGGGTAATAATGACAATTTACATATTATAAAAAGTGAGATTTCTAAATTTGAAATATTAAAAGTGGATCCCATAACCCCAATATTTTATTTTATTATTGCAGTTTAAATTAAAATTTTCAATCACTTCAAACAATCCAGCCTTTTTATTTTTCACTCAAATTATTATTTTATTTTACTAAATATATTTTCTGTGGATCGACCCCGGTCTTACCAGATTATTTTATTACTTCGACACTCTTATACTTGAGAGTAAATAATCATTTTTTTGAGCGTGTCATGCAAAATAGTGGGTTTAGGTGTACTATATAAAAGGAGTTGAAAACTCATTTTAAAGGGTTGGTTAATTTGATTCTGAACATTCTTATAATTTGTAAAAGAGAGAAAAAGGCTTAAGCGAGAGAGAAATAGCAGGTCGGTCTGACCCGAGCTCATAATAAAAGATTTTACTTCTTTTGCATCAGTGGACGTAGGTTGAATCCATTCCACCGAACCACTTTAAATCCTCTGTGCTTATCTGTGTGTTTTCTTGTTTGTCTGCCAAGTTTGTTTTGGTTCCCAATAAACCAAACAAATTCACTACTTGGGGAGAGATTTTGTTCGGGGAATCGATTTTCCCAAATCGCTCCTGAAACGAAAAACAACCGTCAACAAATTTTAATTTTATTTTTAATTAAGTTGATAAAGAAGATAAACCAATAAACTGATCCAAATCGAAATTGACTGGATTGGTTAGTGAACATTCAAATCGACATCATTAGAGCAGTTTGTATTTTAATCCCAAAAATGTCAAACCCTAAAAAATATTGTAATATTGCTTTGGTCTTTCACATGGCGAGTAATTTCCAGTGAGATCACAAGGAGTGAGATCAAAATCCATTAATTTAAAACGAAGCAAGAACCAAGAAATAGAGAGAAAAAGTCAAAAAGTTCCACAACCAATTCTTTGGCTCTTACCGACCTATCAAAATCAGTTTAATATTCCACGATCGTTTTTGGAAACTGGAATCTCATATTCGGCCCAAGTCCGCCCATTTAGGTCAAGTCCAAGTTTTTTCCCAGCCCAACTTGGACGGTATGAAATTAAATTTTTTATTTTATAAAATATATATTTTTAATTTATTAAATCATTGCTATAAACCCCCTTTTTCTCAATCAAATCTTTATCTCAAAATTAAAGAAATATGAAACAGTAAAAATTTATTTTAATCGAGTCTTAGTCGGGTTTAAGCTTTTGCATACAAGTCGAAGACCAAACCTAATCACATAAACTAAAAATGAAAGCCTAAATAATGGGCTGAACTCAAACCTGTCAGGCTAGGGCTTTTCTACCCTCCCTAGATAAGTCAATTTGGATTTATAAGTTTTTTTTTTTTTGCCTACATTCAATGTCCTTGCACCCATAAGAGCCACAATAGCAATCCCTACCTGTTAATGTAAAAACTAACAACTAATATTTTAATCAACTCTCTGCGTGTACTTCTCCTTCATTAAAAAAAGAATGGTGGCAATTTTGGGGATTTGCAACGGCAGAGGCAGAGATGTTTGAAAATCAAAGAACAAGACATAGACATGGAAACTCGAAGTGGTCTTTATTCTCTCACAGGACACACTCACTCGTGCTGTCTTGGATACACAACACTTTAAAAAGCAGCGCCATGGGATTTCTAGTCAACTCAGAACCACTGACTTTCTCCTATTCTTTAATTTTCGATTTTGTTAATTCCCAATATATATATATATATATATATATATATATTTAATTCTTTCATAATATTAAACTCGGGTTTCAATATATGCAATCTCTGTGTAGCCGTAAAAGGCAAAAAAAAAAAAAATACATATCCACATGCATATATATATATTATGGTGTTTCCCCCCATTCCATTCCATGTTCTCCATGCACTGAAAATATGCTAACATGTTTAGGCTTTGTTTAGCGATGATGATAATTTAATTGTTTTTACTAAGCACAAGAATTTTTTGAAGGTTAAAACCTTAGGAGCTTTTAGCTTATTGAAAAGATTTTAGATTAAATTTTAAGATTGCGTTCAAAATTAAGTTGCTTTTGGAAAGGCTTACAATTTTTTCTTACAATAGATCTCTATGCATGTCTTTAGTTTTAGGCTATTGATATGTCAAGTATAATATGAAAATATTACTTAACTAGCATATGGCCCGCACTTTGTGCGGGTTGAACATATATTTTAAGTATTGATCTTGTAAATGTTCCAGGTCTTATCAGTTTTATAATTTAAATGAGACATTTGATTTATTATGACTCATTCGTCTGTTTCTCAATTCTCAAATAACATCATGAAGTCCGGTAAATAATAAAAAAAATCATGAAATAAAAAAATTTATAATATTAATTCAAAATAAAATAACAAAAAACAATAGACCCGAAATCCAAAAAAAATAGCTAGGTTTTGTGGGCGGCTACTATTTAGGTTTCTTATTTTAATATGAGATTATATTTTTATATTGTAATAGGTTTTTTATTTAATAAATTATTATTTTAATTTAATAATAAAAATATTAATTGTAAAGATTAGGTGCCTCATTTTTTTTAAATTTTAATAGAAGATTATAATACATTTTTTCTTATAATAGACAATAAAAAAAATTAATTGTATAGATTAAGTGTCATGTGAAGCGATGATAAAATTTAAAAATATTTAACTTATATATATATATATATATATATATTAATAGTATAATATGTTTTATTGTTATAAAAGAGTTCTTATTTAATAGATTTATTAATTTAATTTTATATTTTAATAGTGTTTTTAAATGTAATATGATAATATAATATGTTTTCTTATTATAATACAGTTCTTATAAAATTATAATATGTATTTTTATTGTAATAGGTTTTTTATTTTAATAAATTTGTATTTTAATTTATAATTTAATGATTGTAGAGATTAAGTGCCACATATATTTTTTATTTTAATGAGAGATTATAATATGTTTTCTCATTTTAATATGTTTCTTTATTTAATTTTATAATTCAATAATAATACATTTAAATATTAATTAATTAAATTAACATGTTTATTACTTTAATTTTAGATTATGTTTTTATATTATAGGTTTCTTATGTTAATTTATTATTTTAATTTTATAATTCAATAATAAAAAATAATTATATAGATATTTTAATTTTATAATTTAAAATAATAAAAAATTAATTATATATATTATGTTAATTGTAGATAATTAATAGTAATTTTTAAATTTTAATAGGATACTATAATATATTTTCTTATTATAATAGAATTCTTATAAAATTATAATATGTATTTTTTATTATAATATGCTTTTTATTTAATAAATTTAATTTTATAATTTTAATATTAAGTCGTCACGTGACGCGATGAGGATACTTATCTAATGGATTTAATAATTTAATTTAATAATTTAATAGTATTTTTAATTATAATAGGATAATATAATATATTTTTTATTATAATGCAGTTCTTATAAAAATATAATATGTATTTTTATGTAATAGGTTTTTATTTATAAAAAATTAATTGTAAAGATTTTATAATTTAATAATTTAAAAATAAAAATTAATTGTAGAGATTATGTGTCACATATATTTTTTTTATTTAATTAGAGATTAAAATATGTTTTCTTATTATGATATATTTTCTTTATTTAATTTTATAATTCAATAATAATACATTTAAATATTAATTAATTAAATTAACATGTTTATTACTTTAATTTTAGATTATGTTTTTATATTATAGGTTTCTTATGTTAATTTATTATTTTAATTTTATAATTCAATAATAAAAAATAATTATATAGATATTTTAATTTTATAATTTAAAATAATAAAAAATTAATTATATATATTATGTTAATTGTAGATAATTTAATAGTAATTTTTAAATTTTAATAGGATATTATACTATGTTTTCTTATTATAATAGAATTCTTATAAAATTATAATATGTATTTTTCTATTATAATATGCTTTTTATTTAATAAATTTAATTTATAATTTTTATATTAAGTCATCACGTGACGCGATGAGGATACTTATCTAATGGATTTAATAATTTAATTTAATAATTTAATAGTATTTTTTAATTATAATAGGATAATATAATTTTTTTTTATTATAATACAGTTCTTATAAAAATATATATGTATTTTTATTGTAATAGGTTTTTATTTAATAAAAAATTAATTGTAAAGATTTTATAATTTTATAATTTAAAAATAAAAATTAATTGTAGAGATTAGGTGCCACATATATATTTTTTATTTAATTAGAGATTAAAATATGTTTTCTTATTATGATATATTTTCTTTATTTAATTTATATATTTATTAATAATAAATTTAAATATGAATTAATTAAATTAACAGGTTCTTACTTTAATTGTAGATTATATTTTTATAATGTAATATGTTTCTTATGTTAATAATTTATTATTTTAATTTTATAATTTAATAATAAAAAATAAATGTAGAGATATTTTAATTTTATAATTTAATAATAAAAAATTAATTATAGAGATTAGGTTAATTGTAGATAATTTAATAGTATTTTTTTTATATTAATAGGATACTATGATATGTTTTATTGTTATCATAGAATTCTTTATTTTTTTTTAATAGAGTTTTTATTTAATAGAGTTTATTATTTTAATTTATAACTTTAATATGAAATCATCACGTGACGCGATGAGAATACTTAAATTTCTTTATATATATATCGATAAATTATAAATTATAAATTGATAGTTTTATTAAATACTTTGGGCCTAACATACTAAATTTATAATCATTAGCGATTAAGGTAGTAGACATTATGAGTGCCACTAAATTAATTGTTAAAATTTCTTTACGAAAATAAGAGGTTTAAGATTCAAATCTCACTTACATGGGTAAACATTGGAAAAGAAATTGAGTTGCCATTAAGTTAAACTAAAAAAAAAAGGTACACACCCAAAAAAAAACACTCTTCTAACAAGAAAAATTATAATTTAGTTGGACTATTAATTACAATTCAATAAAGGCCATATAAATAACAACCAAGAACCCTTTTTCATATATATATATATATATATATATATATATATTTATTTATTGCTTTTGAAGAAAAGTAAAAAGTGAAATTTGCTGTCCAGCTTTAATTTGTGCTTAAAATCTATATTTGCTAGCTAGATTTATGGTGCTGCCCTTCTTTATTGGCCACAAATTTGAGGAGGAAGTGAAAAAAAAAGAGTGATGCAGCAAAATTCATCCTCATCAATTTATGCCTTTTGCCACATTGACATCAGAGCCCATCTCTTCCCCTAAAAACCAAGTGATCACAAACATTGAATCTCTCTCTCTCTCTCTCTCTCTCTCTCTCTCTCTCTCTCACCAAAATGAGGGTTTTAATTGGCAATCTTAATATTTTTATGTCTTCCTGTACTTTGCTTATACGAATTCTTTCTATATATGCCATTTGCAATATGTTAATTTATTTTCATATTCATTTATATTCTATAGTAAATGTCATCTATGGCTAGGTACAAATCTATCTAATTTTTTTTTTCAAACACAATTTTTTTTTTTAGAATTGTTGAAAATCTGACCGTCAAATCACTCATTTCGGACTTACGCAAAGTAAGTAAAACATCCGGCTGTCCCAGACTCTTATAAGAAACGCACTCCATGAATTTGAACCAAAGACCTAAAGGTCAGATCTTGAGCCCTACACCACTGTTATTACTATAACTTAGTTCAAGTTCGCAATTTTAATGTGCAAACATATGCATTGAGACTTTAGCACGTGTTTAGTATACCAAGTTAAATTATTATGCTTTGGGTCCATCAATAAGTATGTACCGCTTGGTATATGATCGGGTAATCACACGCGTATAACGCAAGCGCACGTATCGTTCAAGTAGTATAAAAAGTATCGATCCCACGAGAACTTAATACCTAAGCTATTAATTTATGAAACCAATTTTTTACGAGTATCTAATGGAATGATTGTTTGATTGGATGGTGACTTTAAACTTAAAACAAGTAGATAAAATTGTGCGAAAGTAAATGGATGAAATTCAAGATTATTAAACTATCTAGGGTTGTGAATCTTTTCAATATCTTTTAAAGATGAAGTGGTTATTTCATGTTTGTGTAATATATTGTTTTACTAACCTGAAACACGAAATTATGCAAAAGCCTATGTCGATTGTTAGATGAAAATACCCAGTGTAACCCAATTAATCATATGTCTATGTCAACCAAGTTACCTGAATTCATTAAGATTAAGTTCCAATTGTGGCTACCTCCGCCCGATAGGTAGTATGTCTATCTTGTAAGGAAATCTATTAAAGGGTTATCTATCCTCAAGGAAGATCGTGGGCTATTAAGTCTAAGGCTGAAACCTAAAATTCCTTGGTCAAGTTTATTTTAAGTTTACCAGATCAATCTTATTAATGACAGTTAACAAGAAGCATTAAGCTTAAGACTTAATAAATAAACTTTTATATTACCCAAACTATAAAATAACCCCTTATAAACCAGTGATATTGGAATTCATCACAACCCCAGATAACGGACTTAGTTACGACACATATCTAAGGCTAATAAAAGCTTAAATAAAATAAAAGACATAAAGTAAATGCTGGAAATTAAATAAAGTAAATGCTGGAAATTTAAAAATGTAAAAGTACAATAAAAGAAAATGTTGGGGGTTAGAGGATCCACTTTTATTACTATTATTTTAGATATCTCCCTTATTATAAATATTAACTTTGCGTGATATTACCAACCGACCATAAAGGCGGTATCCTCATTAAGTCAGGTTTTAAATAGTTTATATATTATAATTAAGGGAGATTAATCTAAATATTAGTAATAAAAGTTTTATCTTTCACCCTAGCAGGGAGAGTTACCTCCTCATTACTGAAAAGTAAAGAAAGGAAAATACTATTGCGTAAAAGTAAATGAATTAAATTCTGAAAATAAAGACTAAAAAGTAAATAAAAAAAAAAAAGTACTAATGCGAAATTAAATATTGAAAGCTGTAAATAAACAAACAAGATACAATCTTCTTAGTATTCTTAAGGAATTCCATAGAAGAAAGTATGGGTGTTCACGGGTCGGGTCGGATTTTTCGGTTTTTTTTTACCTGATCGGGTCGGGTCATTCGGGTCATTTGACCAGAAACCTGAAATTTAAGCAGCTGACCCGCGCGGGTCGGGTCTAAAAACCGCGGTTCGGGTCGGGTCACCATAATATATTATAAATATAATATATATATTTTTTTGATACAAATTTTACAAGATATGTGTGTAGTTGCAATGGTAAAGTCTTTGGTTAATATCTTCTTAATCTCAGGTTCAATTCCCATTAACAACATTTTATTTTTAAAGAAAATTAAACAAAATTTTCGGATTTCGTCGGGTCGGGTCGGGTCGCGGGTTGACCCGACCCTATGAACACCCATAGAAGAAAGCATGAATTACAAATGAAATTTCGGCCTCTATTTATAGAAAAATTTTAGCTTTATATTTATGCGTCGCGACGCCCCGTTGATCTTGGACGCGTGGCAATCGGCTTCTGAAGATGAGGACACGTGGCGGGGTCAGCGTCGGCAGCTCAATAATTATGTCGGTGTCGCGACGCGGAAGTTGTTGCGCATCGCGACGCTGACATCAGCATTGACACGTGTTGATGATGATTGTCGACAACATGTGATGGTGACACATGACACGACGCACGTTAGCATATTTGCTGTGATGTTGACACGTGGCAGGCGCACGTTAGCAAGGCGCATGATAACAAAACTTCTCTGATTGGTCCACGTGTCTGGCGCATGTTAGCAGACAGCGCATTTTAGCACGGCATATTTTAGCAAACGACATTTTAGCAGGATATTTACATTTTTTCCTTTTTTATCCGTTTTTCACTGTTTTGACCCCGAATTACCTCCAGAGAGTCCTATTATTTTATTTATCTACAAAATACCACAAAACATATCAAAATATTCACAAAACTAAAGAAACTATATAAAATCTCAAGAAACTATATAAAATATTAAGTCAAAGGAGTGAAAAATAGTGATCTATTTACCACTCATCACACCCTCAAACCTAACATTTTCCTAGTCCTCGAGCAAAACAACAAAATAAAATAACATAAACATCTTTAAAATAAACATTAAACTAAGCCACTTTTGTAGGGATCATGATTGCATTTAGCTTATGCAACAAGCCTTTAAACCCCTAGGTGTCCCTAGTGGACGAGTTGTAGTCTCGTGATGGCTTACAGCAACAATACTCACAAACGTTAATATAAAACTAATGCACACAAAAGAAAAAAGACAAGAGAAAAGAGAATAAACAAGTTAGTGACTAAACAAGTGAAACTCCTTATCCAAGTTAGTAGTTGTTTTATTTCTTTCTAAATTACCGAATAAGTAAATTCTCCGATTATTTTTACCATTCTCCATATACACAACCAACAAAGTATTAATCAACTCATTGTGCCCACAATATTCATAAGTGTAGTTGAAAAGAGAGTAATATTTTTGTCCTAAAGTTATATCAGACTTCACACCTTTTTTAGCAATGGAATATTTTTTGATTTTTTATTATTATTTATATACAATATCTTTCATCCATATAGCGAGCTTTGGGCCAGTGACTCCCAAACCAGTTGGCTTTAGGGCACTTGGTGTTAAAACACCTCTACGGACTTCATTACCCGAATTTCAGATATATATATATTTTTTATAACATCTTCAATCCATGTAGCGAGCTTTGGGCCGTGACTCCCAAACCAGTTGGCTTTAGGGCACTAGGTGTTAAAACACCCCTACGGACTTAATTACTCGGATCTTAGATATGTTTTTCATCATTTTTTTTATCCCATCGTTTTTTTAGATGCTTCCTATAATTAAACTAGAGCACTGGATATTACAAACTTTTCAATTACATCTCATGTCCGTATGTTACCATGCATGTTGATAATACCTGTCAACTGAGCATAAGAATATCCATTTTAGTTAGTTTTATGGAGAATTCACAAATTAAATAATTCAAAAGGAAATAAACCAAAATTAACTTGTTACGAAATAGGTTGAGATACGTCCCAGGAGTGGAAATTCCTTACACAGCTATCTCACACCAATTTCACCTGATTAGTCAAATTAAAAACACAAAAACAAAATATTTTTTTCTAATTTTTTAATTTTTTTGAAAATTTTTGACTAAAAATCAAACAACACGATAAAAACAAGATACTAGTCACAATTATTCCCCTCCCCCAAACCTAAATAAGACATTGTCTCCAATGTCTAAAAAGTAAGAGAAGAGTTTAGAAAACAATACCTGGTTAGCTGAAATTCTACATCTAAAATGAAAATTAAATGTTAAGATCCAGATTTATCTGACGCTTCTTACCACGATCATTATCGGACCAAATTATCTTGGATATGATATGGTCAATTTATGGTTCAAAGGCTAAGATTTGGTCAATTAAATCATGGACAGTTCTGGCAGTGAAGGGGATTTCTTTTACAGGTTTTGACACGAATCCATTTCTCAGGGCATCATCAAGAAACACACAAAGAAAATCATAAAATTTATCAGGGTTAAACAGTCCAATTGGTTTTTGGTGTATGTTCAAGTTCACCCAAGATAGTACTGTAAATATTTCCTCAATCGTGCCAAAGCCACCTGGCAAAGCAATAAAAACATCAGCACAGTTAATCATTTCCACCAGTCGTTCAGACATACCTGGCACGATCAATTCCTCTCCGTTCGATGGTCCTATAAGATTCGCCTCCGCCAAGGGTTTTGGGATGATTCCCAGAACTTGACTGCTTCCTTCCTGTACAGCCCCTTAAATGATCCTCATTAGTCCAAGATTGCCACCGCCATGTACTAAGTGCATATTCCTTTCAGCTATGACTCTACCCAATTCCTGTGCTGCCACTTCGAATTCTGGTTTATAACCAACACTAGTACCGCAAAACACAAAGATATTTACAACTCGTCTTCTTGAAGTGGCTTCCATTTTTAACTCTGGATGCCTTCAAGAGTGAAATGATGTTGAATTTATAACACTTGAAAAATGGTGAGCAATAATAGCACTAGTACCTGCCAAATGACAATTATTAGTTAAACAGTAAAATATATTGTGAAAGTAAAAAAGGTATGGATCCTGTTGGAGAAAATAAAAGAAAATAACAAAAGAAATCACAATTATTAGATAAATACCAAGAGAAAATATAATATTTACAATAAGTAACGGCTTGAATGACGTCTATGCGTCAAGAATAAGCTTCTCATCCAATTTTCTTATAAATTGGCAAACATGGTCTTTTAAAGTCAGATTCCCGAGACTTAAATGTTGTTGTTCTTTTCAGAATTGTGTATATAACATGTGAATTGCATGATGCAAATATCCACTGGAATGTGTCTCAAGAGTCTTAGATATGTCATCCAAAGACTCCTTACTCAAGCCATCCCTAATGAATTTAATTTTATCTTCACGGTTATCAGACACCATTCCTAAAGAACGACAATGAGTATTACATGTCCGGCGAGCACATTTATAACAAACACCCCTTCTTTTAGCTCATCTCTTTTTAGCATATGTGCTTCTTCCTAAACCAGACAGATACGAAATAAAAGAGTCAGATGACTCACCTGCAATCGGACCCGTGCTTCAATAATCCAACGAGTCAAATGTCATCTGTGAATCTTTGGGAAGCGACCCAAGAGATCTCTGGATATGTTGGCAGTAAATACGGTCATCGGACTATCCGAAAACGTGTGTACTCGGTACCACGTTCTCACCGATTTACAAGACATGGTTGGCTTCTAGCAAAGCACCGTGCCTACCCAATTCTCCAGAAATATTCAACGAGGAATATATAATCTGTATCAGGCTTAGTATACAATGTATTGCGTAATACGATCCAGTATCGGATGTCACATGCTAGGCCTAGGGCTGGAATTGTGTCTGCCCCGTACGAATCATATATCATATCACTAGCAACTAGTCTCTGTAATCGGATAATCATGACCTAGTCATACTATCCCGATAGCTGCAGTATTTAAGCGTACTAGTTTCGTATCCTACGTGATCATCATCTCCATATGACTAAAGTGATACTCTCATCTTCACATCACATCCAATACACTACGATTCTCAATAAACCCAGTACAGGCGTACACAGAACCTGTTAAAGCTCCGGATGACCAAAACCAAATCGTACTGATTGTCGCAAGTATTAGCGATACAAGTCTCAGGTTATGACCACATACTCCTACCCTGATTCAGATTCCCATAGACACATAGTCATACTACCAATAGGATTCCGAATGGTCTATCCAGATCGAAGTTGTTCCCGGTCCAACGGCTAACAGAACCTCCTATCACACTTGCGTAATTATCCAATACTTAAATATATGAGAATTATGACGTTAAGCTTCCATAACGCGCACAAGTGTAATACTAGCCTATTCCGCATTACCGATGTCCAGTCTCGATAATACTACGACTAGGGATATTTAATGATTAACCTTTCGTGGATTAATAATGTCTCATATCTTATTAATCCGGTACTAATCTGTAGGACACAGAAATTGACGACGCTGTCCCAGGCTCACGGTCCAGTCGGAAGTATGGAATAGCCCACGGGGGAAATAAACCGGAGAACTAAAAATGGAGTCGCCACCCGGTGTGAACCGGGAAAATGATTTAAGGCCGCACTCACCCCTCGCAAGGGAAGACCTCAAATCGTTGGGTTCGGAATAGTCTCGTACTTATTCCACTTGTAGTGAAAGGATTTATGCAATAGTACAACCAAATCTCATGCAACACATACCAGATAATTTAAGCAACATGCAAGTTTGCACACCCATAATCGTAAATGAAAGAAATGAAGGCAAAGTACATAATTCATGAACGTATTAAACAATAAAGTGCAATAATGTAACTAATAACAACTATAAAGGCATTAATAATAAAAGCAAGCATACGATCTCATGAGCATATCGAATAAATAAATGCGGAAAATATAAACAAACAATAACGGTAAAGGCATAAATATTAAAGAGAGCTAACTAAGCATATGATAGGGAAGGGAATGACTAAGGAAAAAAACATGCATGAAACATTAAGAAGGAATATATCCAGTGTGTGCGCATTTGTGTAGCATTCGTAAACGCGTTCAAACGTTAAACAGAATGCAAGCGTTCGAGTAGCGTTTGATAACGCGTTCGAACGGTAAACAGAATGTCCGTATTCATATAGCGTTTGATAACGCGTTCGAACGGGATGAGACCTGATGCATGATACAATAAAATACGTGCACGTTCGAGTAGCGTTTGTAAACGTGTTCGAACGGTAAACAGAATGTAAGCGTTCGAGTAGCGTTTGATAACGCGTTCGAACGATGAACAGAATGTCCGCGTTCGTATAGCGTTTGATAACACGTTCAAACGGGGTGAGACCTGATGCATGATACAATAAAATGCATGCACGTTCGAGTAGCGTTCTGAGACGCGTTCGAACGGAAATAAGACAGAATGCATACGTTCGTGTAGCATTCGTAAACGCGTTCGAACAGAAAGAGGCAAGATGCATACGTTCGTGTAGCGTTTGGAAACGCGTTCGAACGAGATTGCCAAAATGGCATCTGAAATGACACAAACACATGCATGGATAAACAAATACATAATGTAGGACCTCGTGTGCCCGATGGAACATATTTCACATTCAATCGGGTGCACCTCGTCCGGCGCGGCAAAACATCATGGAAAATGTAGCCTTTAGACATTTCCCTCGAATAGAGGACCTTTAATCCACCCTAGTTAGCCCATGCGTACTAGAATGCAATGCATACCTAAATAAAGCAATGATATGCAAAGGATAAATGACATAATAAAAAGCGCGTCAAAATATCATGGTAATGGTAGCCTTCAGGCATTTCCCTCGAATAGAGGACCTTTAATCCACCATTGTTAGCCCATGCACATTATATTACAATGCATATAAATAAATAAGAAAATGATATGGGACTTCGTATGTCCGATTAAACATATCTCACATTCAATCAAACATACTTCGTCCGGCGCGGCAAAACGTCGTGGCAAAGGTAGCCCTTAGGCTTTTTATCCCTCAAGATGGAGGACCTTTAATCCAACTTGATTTGCCCATGCGCACTATATCATCATGCATAAATAAGTAACATGCAGAAAGTAATAACACACTGATGACTAAATCATGCTTAAAAATAAATAACATACTAACATTTAAATCATGCTTAAAACGCAAGGTTGGATGAAACGAAACATGTGAATCTCTCAAGTGGTACGTGGCATTGTATCCCGAGTGCAAACCACAATACCGTCCATTCGGATTCGGCTACGGAATTTACGTCTGGGTTTCCATCCGATATACCATAAGAGAGAACACATATTCCATTCATTCAAGGACCACAACATGTATCAACAAACGACTCTCATGCGAAGGAATTATAATAAACAACAAAAAAATGATGGGAATAAATAAGAAGGGTGCCCTCAGGTCGAACCTTTTAGGTCGTCTCTCGAAAGTGTGTTACACGGCCGTCGGAAGGATTGATGCTCCGCAACTCCTCCGGTTCACTGGCCCACTACTTTCGTTCTTTGCTTTGCTGTTTTGAGTTGTCTTTTCCTCTGTTTTACTGCTATTCTTACTCCATTTTGTTGCTGTTTTTGCTATATTTTTTGGTCACTTTTTCACTGTATTAAGGGACTGTTTTTGCATTTTTGAGGGTATTAAGGGTTGCGGTTTTCACTGCTTGGGCTGCAGTTTTGGTGTTGTTTTTGGCGTGAATTGGGGCTGCTGTTTAGGGCTGTTGGTGCGTGAATTAGGGCTGTGTTTTCAGGGTGTTTTGCGGTGGTGATGTTTACTGTTTAGGGGGTGTTTTGGTGATACTCCTTTGCTGTTTTGGGAGAGTGTTTCGGTGATGGTAGGGAGGAGAAGAGAGAATTATTTGCTTCTTGCTTTTTTGCCTTGGGCGTGAATGCTAGGTTATTTCTTTTATGTTTTTGTGAGAATGAGCTAGGGTTTCTAGGTAAGGAAGGGAATCCTAAAAAAAATGGAAGTGTTTTGATTGGTTTATGAAAGGAAAATATGGGTTTAATTTAGGGAGTGAATATCTTAATTGGTGTTTGATTAGGGAATGAATTTGATTAGATTATGAAGGGATTTGATTTGATTAGGAAGAGATTTGATTTAATTTAATTTAATTTAATTTGTGACATGCATTTTAAATATTTTAAATATTTTTTTAGATGGGTTTTGGTGGGCTAATTGGGCTTGGGCGTGAGGCTAGCAGCAAAACCAGAAGTACCGACACCGTTCGAACGCCTATTCGAACGCTACACGAACTCCCGCAATCTTCTTGATGTTCGAACATTCTCACGAACGCAGCACGAACGCGAAAGCAGTGAACATGTGAATTGTATCTGATGACATACTTATTTTGAATTTTCCCTTCCGATATTCGTTTCCCGCAACTTCCGCAACTTAAAGAGTAGTGCCTCCGTACGAGACTCATCATCGGGACTTATATGCAAAAATACAGTGCCTACAGTCGCCCCCACTTTGATGGGACTTGTGCAGTGTGTAACAGTGACAATCCTATCAAAGTTATGCAATGCATTTTTACTTACATGGCTCGCCAGCTGCCACTTGACTTGCCTGTTGCTTTGAACTGAGTTGATTCGGTTGTGCCATACCCGGCGTGCTAAACCTCATACCCGAGGTGTCGCGGTTGCGTCTCCATACTCGAAGTGCCGTACCTGGCATGCTAAACCCATACCTGAGACGTCGTTGTAATATCTCCATACCTGGAGTGCCGTACCTGGCATGCTAAACCTCATTCCCGAGGCGTTGTTGTAATATCTCCATACCCCGGAGTGCCGTACCTGGCATGCTAAACCACATACCTGATGCGTCGCTGTAATATCTCCATACCCAGAGTACCGTACCTGGCATGCTAAACCCCATACCTGAGGCGTCGTTGTAATATCTCCATACCCGGAGTGTCGTACCCGGCATGCTAAACCCCATAACCGAGGAGTCGCTGTAATATCTCCATACCCGGAGTGCCGTATCTGGCATGCTAAACCCCATACCCGAGGCGTCGCTGTAATATCTCCATACCCGGAGTGCCGCAATAGTGTCTCCATACCCGGAGTGTCGTACCTGGCATGCTAAACCCCATACCCGAGGTGTCGCGGTTGCGTCTCCATACCCAGAGTGTCGTAATAGTGTCTCTATACCTGGAGTGTCGTACCTGGAAAAATTGATACTGATGCTGATGTGGGCCTCGCCCTTGGGACTCATCCCCAAAACTGATATCGTTGCTGATGTGAGCCTCAACCCTAGAGATCCATTTCTGAAAACTGTTGATACTGCTTCTGGTTGGCTTGTTTTTGCCACTTTCTCTTCTTCTTTGAAACCTGTGATTACAAAACCGAACAAACACAAAAAGGAATGCAAATACGTCACGTGTATGCATGCATGCATGAATGAATTTCTTATTCCGTTGGGTTAGGTCTTTTGCCAGGTCTTCTCTTTCTCAGGCAAAATATTACTTCAATCTGTCCACGTTGATCGGCTCAGTGAACTCATTCCCTTCCAAATCTGACAGTCTCACTGCCTCATTTCCCATTACTTTCTACACTATATAGGGTCCTTCCCAGTTGGGTCTGAACTTTCCTCTTGGGTCTGTCGTCGACGGCTTTGACTACTTAAGTACCAAATCAACATTTCTGATCTTAGTAGGACGCACCTTTTTGTTGAATGCTCGGGCTAGTCTCTTTTGATATATCTGCATGTGATGTAAAGACTTCATCTCTTCTCATCTAGCAGTGTTAACTGCTCAAATATCTGTGAGGCCCATTCCTGTTCAGGTAACTCTGATTCTGTTAAAACCTTCATAGACTGTATCTCAACTTCCACGGGTAGTACTGCTTCCATTCCATAGACCAAAGAGTAAGATGTGGCTCATGTTGCTGTTTTCACTGATGTTTTGTACCCCCACATGGCGTATGGCAACTTATCGGCCCAATCTTTGTAGTTTTCTGTCATCTTGGCTAATATCTTCTTTACTGTCTTATTGGCTACCTCGACTGCCCCATTTGCCTGCGGTCTGTAAGGTGACGACTTGTGATGTCCTATCCCATAACTCTGTAGCATTGCCTTTGTTTCCCCTTGAAACTGAACTCTGTTATCTGTCACTACATGATGTGGCATTCCATATCGACAAATGATGTTCCGAGCTATGAACTTCGCCATCTGCTTTGCTGTGACGTTAAGAAATGACTCGGCTTCCACCCATTTCGAAAAGTAGTCTACTGGCACTATTATGAAACGATGTTCATTTGATGCATTCGGTCGAATCTCTCTGATCATGTCAATTCCCAATGCTGAAAAAGGCCATGGCTCTGATAGCCCGTTTAACTATGTGTGAGGCAGATGGTTCATATAAGCATGTGCTTGACAATCATGACAATGTTTTACCAGCTTTGCACAATCTGTCTCCATGGTCAACCAGTAGAAACCTTGTCTTACAATCTTGCGAGACAAATTCAACCCTTCATGTGCGGTCCACATACCCCGGCATGTATTTCTTCCATTTCCTTCTGAGCTTCTTCTTTTCTTAAACACTTCAGCTTAATGACATTTGCCTGCCTCTTGTATAGCTCTCCCTTCAAAATCACATACTGAGAAGCCAACTTCTGAATGACTATTCTGTCTTTTCTGCTTGCTCCTTCTGGGAATTCTATGTGTTCCAGGTATCGCTGAATATCATGGTACCAAGGTTTTCCATCGTCAGTCTCCACTTCCAAAGCTCTTTCTATCTCATAAATGGGTTTGCATGCTTTTGTCAATACCACTAACTTCTCTGGATTTTCCCAAGTCGCTGCAAGTGTAGCTAATACGTCTACCATCTGATTCTCTTCTCGTGGTAAGTGCTGAAACTTACAATCAGGGATAGCCTGTGCCAACTTTCTGAGGTGAAAAAGTAAGGTTTCAACCGTTCTTCCTTTAATTCCCATTCTTCCTGCATCTGTCGGACTACCAACATCGAATCTCCGTAGACCTCCACGCTCTCAGCCTTCAAGGCTATCAGTGCAGTCAATCCAAAAACACATGATTCATACTCGGCCATGTTGTTAGTTACTTTGAACGTCAACCTCTTGGCCATAGGCAAGGTTTCTCCTTCGGGGGTCACTATCACGATCCCAATTCCGGCTCCTTTGCAATTCACTACTCCGTCAAAATACATCTTCCATCCTTGAACTGCTATAGCCTGGATCTCTTCATCTGGGAATTAAAACTTGTACTGATCCCCTTCAATAGGTAGCAATGCCAGGAACTCTGCTACGGCTCGCCCTTTGATTACTTTGGAAGTAAGGTACTCAATGTCAAACTCTGTCAGCAACACTAACCATCTGCCCAATTTCCCCACTAGCGAAGGTACTGAATGTAGATACTTCAAAGGATTCTCTTTTGCTACCACCTGGATCTTGTAAGATTGGAAGTAATGACGTAATTTTCTGGACGCCAACACCACTGCCAAATAGATCTTCTCTACTTCTTGATAGCGGGCTTCGTACGGAAGCATCTTCTTACTGAGATAGTAGACTGCATGCTCTACTCCCGTCTCATCTGCCTGTACCATCATTGCCCCCAGTGCTTCTGATTCTACTGCTAAATACAGTACTAAGGGTTTGCCCGGTCTTGGAGGTTTCAATACATGAGGCTTTACCAAGTATTCTCTGATCTTGTTGAAGGCTGCTTGACATTGCTCATTCTATTTCACTGGTTGGTCTTTTCTCAGCAATTTGAAGATAGACTCACATACTGACGTTAACTTGGCGATGAACCGACTGATGTACTGAATTTTCCCGAGGAATGCTCTAACTTCTTTCTCAGTCTACGGTGCGGGCATTTCAGCGATTGCTTTGATTTTCTCAGAGTCTAATTCTATCCCTCCCATTCCTACTGTATGTCCCAGCAATTTTCCTGATGTTACCCCAAACACACATTTCTTGGGATTCAGCCGCAAGTTGTATTTGTCAACTCTCTGAAGGAACTTCTCCAGCGCTTCTATATGCCCGATTCTTGTCTCTGATTTCACCATCATGTCATCCACGTATACTTCAATCTCTTTGTGCATCAAATCATGGAATAATGTAGTGGCCATCCGCTGATAAGTAGCTCCTGCATTCTTGAGCCCAAACGGCATTACCTTGTAACAATATGTGCCCCACTCGGTGACAAAAGCAGTCTTGTGCTTGTCTTCTTCAGCCATAAAAACCTGATTGTATCCTGAAAACCCGTCTGCAAATGAATACATGGTCGATAAAGTCACACTATCAACTAGTACGTCTATATGAGGTAGAGAGAAATCATCTTTCGGGCAAGCCTTGTTAAGATCTCTGTAGTCCATACACATTCTGACCTCCCCGTCTTTCTTCGGCACCGGCACAATATTTTCCAACCACTCATGATACTTCACTACTTCTAGGAATCCCACATCTATCTATTTTTTGACTTCTTCTCTGACCTTCTCGGCCCACTCAGGTATCATCCGTCGAAGTTTCTGTTTCACTGGCTTCAAATTTGGATAAGTTGGTATCGTATGATGGGCAATGCTTCTGTCTACTCCAGGCATGTCCTCATAGGACCAAGCAAATACTCTGGCATATTTGACTGATATTTACTCTAATTTCTCCCGCTCTTCAGAGGTAGCCTCACTTGCAATTAGAATTTCCTTGGGGCTCTCAAGTGTACCAAGGTTAAATGCATTTGTTTTGGTGGAGCTGATATCAAATATACTCGAGTCGTGCAAATTGAAAGGAAGAGACTCAGACAAGTAAGCGAAATGAATGTCTTTATTGCTAGCAGATGCGGGAATACATTCAAATAAATCAGAGAGATAAACATTTTCATCCTCCACGGATGCTTCATCTCCCACAGCTGGGTCTTCCTCGATTTCCTTTTTTTCCTCGAGGGTCAGGCTCTCCAACTTTATCAGCTCTTCTTCTCATTTCTCTTCTTCATTCTTCGCAATTTCTAATGCCAGTGACTTCTCACCCATCACATCCTGAAAGATCTCAAACTCGGGCACCACGATCCCATTGACTTCTACCGGTTCAAGTTCTCCTTGATATCTCATTGCCTTCACAAAGCATTCCATCAGCTTCAACCCTTTCTTCTTGGCCTTCAGCTTGTCCTCATCAGACTTGTACCCCAGTCCTCTCCGAGTGGTCTGCCCTTTAAAGTTTGGCAATGTTGAACCTTTACCCGGCTCGAACTTCATCTTTTCCATGATCCTAGCCACCTTAGGATCCACCCACTCCTCAAAGGTTGCCGACACTTGGAACCTTGTGAAAGGTTGTATTTCCAAAGCGGCCACAACATTGTCCACCTCAGCTCGGATGGTGACAATCTCTCCCTCGTACGGAAACTTAACAACCTGATGCAGAGTGGAGGGCACGCCCCCAAGCTTGTGGAACCACGACCTTCCCAATAATAAAACAAAAGTGGCCGGGATGTCCAACACTGTGAACTCAACCTCATCCTCAATCGGTCCCACCTTAACTATTGCAGCGAAAGTACCCTCAACTCCTCTCTTACTATCATCATAATCTTTGATAGTCATATTGGAGGGACTTAGATCCGTCGTCTATATACCCAACCTTTCCAAAATATTCAATGGGCAAACGTTGATAGATGAGCCATCATCTATCATCACACAAGATGTCTTCTTGCCTCTCACTTCAGCTTTGATGAATAAAGGTCTAATATAGTTCTTGCCCTCAGCCGAGAGTTCCTCCTCAAAAAAGGTTATAATCTGCAAAGTTTCCTTCTGTACTGACCCCACAAACATTGTAGGATTAGCATCCTCTGGTATTATTATTTTTCTCAAGGCTTCAACCATAGCACGCATGTGCTCTTGTGACGAACACAACAATTCCCAGATGATGACATGTGCCCATGTCTTCTTTAGCTGGCGTAGCACTGTATCCCCTTCAGTATTATCCACATTTTCCTTCACTTCTCTCCCTTCTGTTAACACTTCTTTGCCCGTTTCTGCAGTATCACTATAAAAATGCCAACTTCGGGTCATCCCCTTCACCTCCGCTTCATCACTACTCGAGAAGTCCTCCCATAAATTCTTCTTCTGCTCCATTTCATCCTCACTTTTTCTATCCCAAATCCCCAGGCAAAAGGCTTGGTGGTCAAAGGTTTGGAGGACAAGGTCTTCGGGTAGGCCAGAGTTGATCATGTAGGTAGGCGGTGGGACATAGTGGTAGTTAGGCAGAGGGTTACGGTATGTGTTGGGCTGTTCTTTCTCAGGGTCAGGAATTTTGTGGGAGTCAATTAGGTCCTGGATTTCATGGCGGAGGCGGGCACAGCTGTCGGTGTCATGGACATTCTGTTGGTGGAAGTGACAGTAGCGGTTCATGTTGAGGTTTGGTGGGGGAGGATTTGGGAGTGGTTTAGGCTCCAAGGGTTTCAAGAGTCATTGCCTTGTGAATTTCTCAAGTACTTTGGACAAAGGTATGCCCAGGTTGGAAAACCGTCGGTTCTTAATGGCAGCAACTTCAGCAGAAACAGGATTAGCACCGGAGGATCCTATAATAGTTCTCCTATTCTGACTATAAAACTTCCGATTCTCGGCTTCCTCTTCTTCAATATACATGACAGTTTCCCTCAGCTGTCGGAAATCTGAAATCATGGAGGTCATCCTCCTCAGCTTGCCATAAATTGAGGGCTTAGTACCCTTGATAATCATCTTTATCTAGTCCTTCTCTGAAGGCCGAGTCTGCATTTTCAGAAGCTGGCTCCTCCAACGATCCACATATTCCTTGAAGCTTTCTTCTGGCTTCTGCTTGGTATTTTCTAAGTCCCGGAGTGACAAGTCGATCTTCAAATCTGTAATATACTGTTTCAAGAAGGCCTCTGCCAATTCCCTCCAATCCTCATTGATCTTCCTCTCCAGGCTGTGATACCATACCACGGGTGCCCCCTCGAGCGACATCCCAAAAATTTTATGAACCTGCCGCTTGGATAGACCCACTGAACTCATAACTGAAACATATTGTCAGAGATGGACCCTTGGGTCCCCGTTCCCATTAAACTTGGCTATATCCGGCATTTTAAATTGAGCTGGCAACTGTTCCTCAAACGTCATTGCCTCATAATCCCATCGACTCTACCTGATCTCGGAGTTTCTAGAGTTCAGTTTGAGACCCTGCCATTTACCCCGCAGCATATTCAGCCATATCATCATCAAAACCCGGAATATCATCATTCAATCTAGTCGGAAGGTCTTCACACCCCTCATTCTCAGAGTTTCCCCCAGCACGGGGCACATCCATATTAGCCATAGCGGTAGTAAAGGCTTGCAACTGTTTAGTAACCTTGGTGAGATTGGTCTCCAACTGATCCATACGGGATACCTCGTTCTCTGATTCGCTCATATTTGCTATCGGCCTTTTGATGAGTTTTCCCTCTTTCCTAACCCAACGAGAATCTATGGTGTCTTTTAAAATTCTCAGTCAGCATGTATGCGTGCAATGCATGGATTATATAAGTCGGCCTCTTGTCATTTTAAAGCTTCAATCACATTATTACAAGGTGCAAACTTGTCCCAGTTGAAAAGGCCCAACATGTTTACACCTTTGCGATAACATGGTTAAACAACTTCAAATGATAAAGGGCCCAAACACAGGATGGCCCATCGCTATTTTAGAAACTTTTAGCCCAATTGTCATAAGATATGAACTTATCCCAGTTTAAATGGCCCAATAAGTTCGTATTTCTGACAAGAAGTCCAACCGAGTCCAAATGATGATGGTCCTAAGCATAAGCATAAAGAAATAATTTCTACAGAGTGGCCCATCGGCATTTTAGAAGCTTTTGGCCTAATTGTCATAGGATACGAACTCTTCCCAATTTAAATGGCCCAACAAGTTCGCATTTCTGACAAGAAGTCCAACTGAATCCAAATGATGATGGTTCTAAACACAAGCATAATGAGATAGTTTCTATTGGTCACATAACTATTGTCCACGTGTGGATTTATGGGAGTGTAGACAAAGGCTCTCGTTGGCGAAGGATTGCCCATAACTAGGTCTCCACACTCAAGGGTTCAAGCGACCAAGTGAGTACACCCTTTTTTTATACACTAAGGTACGTGCCAACGAGTTATGGTGTGTGACTGACTATCAAATGGATTTCCCGTTGTAGATTCCACAGAGGGAGGGTGGAGCGAACTCTCTTAAATACCCAAGCCTCTTAGGCTCTTATCGCTTGGTGACAGGAATAAACAACGAGTCCTCCAAATTAGTCCATCACAGTAAGCTACGAGTAATGATTATTTAGGTGCCCTCAACTTTTCCTTATAAAAAGGTAGTGAATGAAGAAAGACATCGAACCATTACTTAGCTCTAATAATGCCTTTGATTAAACCCCTTCAACCCACGATAGACACAGTTAACTAAAACACAAATCACAATCACTACAAGACATTATTTCGGGGCCAATTCTCTATCCCCAGTGGAGTCACCAACCTGTAGGACACAGAAATCGGCGATGCTAACCCAGGCTCGTGGCCCGGTCGGGAGTACGGAATAGCCCACGGGGGAACTAAACCGGAGAACTAAAAATGGAGTCGCCACCCGGTGTGAACCGGGAAAATGATTTAAGGCCGTATTAACCCCTCGCAATGGAAGACCTCAAATCGTTGGGTTCGAAATGGTCCCTTACTTATGCCACTTGTAGTGAAAGGATTTATGCAATAGTACAACCAAATCTCATGCAACACATATCATATAATTTAAGCAACATGCAAGTTTGCACACCCATAATCGTAAATGAAAGAAATGAAGGCAAAGTACATAATTCATGAACGTATTAAACAATAAAGTGCAATAATGTAACTAATAACAACTATAAAGGCATTAATAATAAAAGCGAGCATACAATCTCATGAGCATATCGAATAAATAAATGCGGAAAATATAAACAAACAATAACGGTAAAGGCATAAATATTAAAGAGAGCTAACTAAGCATATGATGGGGAAGGGAATGACTAAGGAAACAAACATGCATGAAACATGATGAAGGAATATGTCCAGTGTGTGCGCATTCGTGTAGCGTTCGTAAACGCGTTCGAACGGTAAACAAAATGCAAGCGTTCGAGTAGCGTTTGATAACACGTTCGAACGGTAAATAGAATGTCTGAGTTTGTATAGCGTTAGATACCGCATTCGAATGGGGTGAGGCCTGATGCATGATACAATAAAATGCATGCACATTCGAGTAGCGTTTGTAAACGCGTTCGAACGGTAAATAGAATGCAAGCGTTCGAGTAGCATTTGATAACGCGTTCGAACGATGAAAAAAATGTATGCGTTCGTATAGCGTTTGATAACACGTTCGAACGGGATGAGACCTGATGCATGATATAATAAAATGCATGCACGTTCGAGTAGCGTTCTGAGACGCGTTCGAACGGAAATAAGACAGAATGCATACGTTCGTGTAGCATTCATAAATGCGTTTGAACAGAATGAGGCAGGATGCATACGTTCGTGTAGCGTTTGGAAACGCATTCGAACGAGATTGCCAAAATGGCATCTGAAATGACACAAACACATGCATGGATAAATAAATACACAATATAGGACCTCGTGTGCCTGATGGAACACATTTCACATTCAATCGGGTGCACCTCGTCCTGCGCGGCAAAATATCGTGGAAAAGATAGCCTTTAGGCATTTCCCTCGAATAGAGGACCTTTAATCCACCCTAATTAGCCCATGCGCACTAGAATGCAATGCATGCGTAAATAAAGCAATGATATGCAAAGGATAAATGACATAATAAAAGGCGCGGCAAAACATCGTGGTAAAGGTAGCCTTCAAGCATTTCCCTCGAACAGAGGACCTTTAATCCACCCTAGTTAGCACATGCGCATTATATTACAATGCATATAAATAAATAAGAAAATGATATGGGACTTCGTATGTCCGATTAAACATATCTCACATTCAATCAAACATACTTCGTCCGGCGCGGCAAAATGTCGTGGCAAAGGTAGCCCTTAGGCTTTTTATCCCTCAAGATGGAGGACCTTTAATCCAACTTGATTTGCCCATGCGTACTATATCATCATGCATAAATAAGTAACATGCAGAAAGTAATAACACACTGACGACTAAATCATGCTTGAAAATAAATAACATACTAACACTTAAATCATGCTTAAAACGCAAGGTTGGATGAAACGAAACATGTGAATCTCTCAAGTGGTACGTGGCATTGTATCCCGAGTGCAAACCGCAATACCGTCCATTCGGATTCGGCTACAAAATTTACATCCGGGTTTCCATCCGATATACCATAAGAGAGAACACATATTCCATTCATTCAAGGACCACAACATGTATCAACAAACGACTCTCATGCGAATGAATTATAATAAACAACAAAAAAATATGGGAATAAATAAGAAGGGTGCCATCAGGTCTAACCTTTTAGGTCGTCTCTCGAAAGTGCGTTACACGGCCATCAGAAGGATTGATGCTCCGCAACTCCTCTGGTTCACTGGTTCACTGCTTTTGTTTGTTGTTTTGCTGTTTTGAGTTGTCTTTTCCTCTGTTTCGCTGCTGTTCTTACTCCGTTTTGCTGATGTTTTTGCTGTATTTTCCGGTCACTATTTTCACTGTATTAAGGGACTGTTTTTGCGATTTTGAGGGTATTAGGGGTTGCGGTTTTCACTGCTTGGGCTGCAGCTTTGGTGTTATTTTTGGTGTGAATTGGGGCTGCTGTTTAGGGCTGTTGGTACGTGAATTAGGGCTGTGTTTTTAGGGTGTTTTGCGGTGGTGATGTTTACTGTTTATGGGGGTGTTTTGGTGATACTCCTTTACTGTTTTGGGAGAGTGTTTCGGTGATGGTAGGGAGGAGAAGAGAGAATTATTTGCTTCTTGCTTTTTTTCCTTGGGCGTGAATGCTAGGTTATTTCTTTTGTGTTTTTGTGAGAATGAGCTAGGGTTTCTAGGTAAGGAAGGGAATCCTCAAAAAAAGGTAAGTGTTTTGATTGGTTTATGAAAAGAAAATATGGGTTTAATTTAGGGAGTGAATATCTTAATTGGTGTTTGATTAGGGAAAGGATTTGATTAGATTAGGAAGGGATTTGATTTGATTAGGAAGGGATTTGATTTGATTTAATTTAATTTAATTTGTGACATGCATTTTAAATATTTTAATTATTTTTTAGATGGGTTTTGGTAGGCTAATTGGGCTTGGGCGTGAGGCTAGCAGCAAAACCAGAAGTACCGACACCGTTCGAACGCCTATTCAAATGCTACACGAACGCTCGCAATCTGCTTGACGTTCAAACGTTCTCACGAACGCAGCACGAACGCCAAAGTAGTGACATGTGAATTGAATCTGATGACATACTTATTTTGAATTTCCCCTTCCGACATTCGTTTCCCGCGACTTCCGCAACCTAAAGAGTAGTGCCTCCGTACGAGACTCATCATCGGGACTTATATGCAAAAATGCAGTGCCTACATAATCATATGAACTTTTGTCATTTATATATCCAAGTAATCCAATTACAAAATGATAAAAGAGCAATTTTCTTTGTCACTTAGTTAATTTGTACAAAAACACCATGTCTTTTACAAATAGTGATGCTATGGGTCATAATTGTCCAACCATCTCCCACTTGGCCTATAGCCAATCACTCAAGTGTCCAACACCTGAACTATGTACGAGTCGCTCAAACTTTTGTTGAGATATTGCTTTCGTCAGCGGATATGCAAGGTTATCATCTGAAACGATCTTTTCGATCTTTACATCGCCATGATGTACGATCTCACGAATCAGATGAAACCATCGAAGTACATACTTGGATCATTGATGAGACTGTGGTTCCTTAGCCTGTGATGTAGCCCAGCTCAGCTGCAACATAACTACTCCTAATCCAATTAGGAATTTTATAGATCCAAAATGCTTCTTTTGCTGCCTCAGCTGCAGCAATATATTCCGCTTTTTGTTGAACCGACAACAATATCTTGCTTGGAAGATTTCCAGCTCACTGTTTCGTTGTTCAAATAACCTTATTGAAACTTATAGTCTTCTTTATCGGTTTGGAAACTTGCATCGGTGAACCCAGTCACCTCAAGTTCTCCATCTCCATAATTTAAGAAAGCATCCTTAGTTCGTCTAAGATACTCAAGGATGTTCTTTACATCAATCCAGTGACCATCACCTGGATCGGCCTAATAGTGACTCCACATGCTCAAAGCACATGAGACATCAGGTCGCGTACATGTTTATCAATGTACGAGTTCTTGGAGAGTGCCAACAACTTTTAGATTTATCCATGTTGATCCTTATTCCTAGAATAAAGGTTGCCTTCCTAAGTTTTTCATGGAGAATTTTAATGAAATCCAAGCTTTCACCGATTTTAGTATGGGAATGTCATTGCTAAGAAGCAATACATCATCAACATATAGGACAATGAATGTCAGTGCGCTCCCACTAACCTTCTTATATACACAAGAATCATCTTCGTTTTGAATGAAACCATATTCCATTAAGATCTCATCAAAACGTTGGTTCCAAGAACGCAATGTTTGCTTCAATCCATAAATGGATCGATTTAACTTGAAAACCTTGTTTGCATGTTTTGGCACGAAAAAACCGTCAGGCTGTTGCATATAAACATCCTCTAAAAGGTTTCCATTAAGGAAAGCAGTTTTGATGTCCATCTGTCATATTTCATGGTCGAAATATGCAGCAATAGCAAGCATTATCCGAATGGATTTAATCATGGAAACGGGTAAAAGGTTTCATCGTAATCAACACCATGTTGATGACGATACCCTTTCGCTACAAGCCTAGCTTTGTACGTTTGTATGTTGCCGTCCATGTTTGTCTTCACCATGAATACCCATTTACAACCAATCGGCTTAACGCCTTCTGGTGCATCAACCAATGTCCAAACTTGGTTGGTATTCATGGAATCCATTTCAGACTTCATGACCTCTTGCCATAAAGCAGAGTCGATACCTTGTATCGCTTCCTCATACGTAGCCGGTTCATTATCCTCAATAATATTAATATCTACATGAGGTGAGATCAGAAACTCATACCTCTTAGGTTATTTTCTGACTCTCTCTGACCTATGCGGTTCATTTGTATTAGAAGATTGTGGAACAGTCCCTCCCTGATGAACTGTTCGTGTTCTATAAGGGGATCGGTGTCAGGAATAGTATCACTCTGATTTTCATCGAGTTCTACTTTCCTCCCACTTACCACTGCATTTAGGAATTCCTATAAGGAAAATCGCACGGAGAGCAATAAATATTTTGTTCTCTTATGGGTTATGGAAATAATATCCTTTTGTTTCCCTAGGATAACCAATTACAAATAAGCACTTATCCGATTTGGGTTCTAGTTTGGCACCATCCAAACATTTAATATATGCCCAGCATACCCAAATCTTCAGGAATGAGAAACCCGGTTTCTTTTCTGTCCATATTGTTATATAGAGTCTGTCCAACAGAATTTGACGGAACCTTATTCAAAATAAGTATTGCACTGTTCAATGCGTATCCCCAGAAGGAAATTGGTAGCTCAGTGCGCTCATCATTGACCTTACCATGTCCAACAAAATTCGATTTTTTCGTTCAGACACACCGTTCAATTGAGGTGTTCCGGGAGGAGTCCACTGTGAAAGAATACCATATTCTTTTAAGTAATCAAGAATTCATTGCTTAAGTATTCTCCACCATGGTCTGACCGTAATGTTTTTAATACTTTTGCTGGTATGTTTTTCTACTTCATGTCGAAACTCTTTGAATTTCTCAAAAATTTCTGACTTGTATGTCATAAGATACACATAACCATAACGCGATGCATCATCCGTAAAGGTTATGAAGTATTCATATCCACCTCTAGTCTGGCTAGACATGGGTCCACATACGTCACTATGAATGAGGGCTAACAGTTCGGTGGCATGTACACCCTTACCGCTAAAAGGTGTTTTAGGCACTTTGCCTAATAAACAAGATTCGCAGACATCATATGAATTAGGATCAAATCCGTCCAAGTATCCACTCTTCAAAGTATGGATATACGAGTCTTGTTAATGTGTCCCAGACGACAATGCCACAAATAAGTCTCATCTGATTTACTCAGTTTGAGCTTTTGTTTGTCATGTTATATGTTTGAGATTCATTTATATTCAAAATATAAAGACTATTATTAACATCTCATGTACATATCAAAATGTCATCTTTATATACAAAAAACCCAGTGTTCCGGAATACAAAGGTATACACGCATCGGTTTAAATAAGATACAGAGATGATGTTCCTTAGTCAAACTAGGTACAAAATAACAGTCACTTAATGTAATTACATGCTCCAAGGGAAAATACAAAACATAGGTCCAACGGCCAAAACAGCGACTCTCGTCTCATTTCCGACTCGTAGGTCTATCTCATCTGAAGCCAGTATCCTGCTAATTAGCAGATCCTGCACACCAATACATATGTGAGTACCACATCCAGAATCAAAAATCCAATTTTTAAAACCAGTAATGGATATGTTTATAACAAACATACCTGAAGCTGGAGCCTTACCCGTCTTCATTTCCTTCAACTCTGCCTTGTACTCACGGCAGTCACGCTTCCAGTGACCCCATTTTCCACAATGTAGGCAGACATATTGGGATATGTCATTAATCTTCCCAGAAGACTGTGATGATTTGGCTTTGCCCTTTTTCTTCTTTTTCTTCACACCCCCAGAAGCCTTTGGCCAAGCCTTGGCCTTCTAGGATGTCGAAGTAAGCTGTGCCTCGTGCTTCTTGCCATGTAGAAGCTCTGGCTCTGCTTCTTTCAGCATCGCCATTAACTCTCCAAGATTTTTCTCTTGGTTCATCATATTATAGTTCATGATGAACCCGCCTCAGAAATCTGGCAGAGACTGTAAGATCAAATCTATGGAAGTCTCGGCCTCGAAGGTTATGCCCAGCTGACCTAGCTGTTCGATGTCAGCAATCATCTGCGACACATAGTGCTAGACAGATGTACCCTCTGACATACGCGAGCGAAAGAGCTTCTTTTGCAATTCATACTTATGTGATCTAAGGTTAGATCTGTGAAGATCCTTCAATTTCAACATCATATTATAAGGATCCAATCCTTTGTTCTTATGACAAAATTAAGGAGTCATTGCGGCAAGCATTACAGATTGAGCACTAAAGTTATCATCATAATGAGTCTTCCAAAGCTCATGCTATACTATTTGCTCAACTCCGGGCTCAGGCCCGAGAGGTTTCTCTATGACATACAGTAACTTCTCGGCTCCCGGGACTATCCTGAGATTCATCTCCCAATCTAGAAAATTGGAGCCGTTAAAGACATTATCACCCATGATGATGTCCCTAACGCTAATCTTTCCAGCCATCTTGATTGCAATAGTCCAACTATTCAATCAACGATATCGGGTACACTCAAAATGTAATGGTTACTATAGTCCAACTATATAACCAACTACAAGTGAAGTAGTGTTTTGTACAGTCTAACTGTTCAAATAAAACAATAAAATAATATTAGTCCAACTAATATATTTATAACGACGATAAATAATTAAAAGAGCACGTATTAGCAAGTATTAAACGAAATTAAAAATTTAATACTGGCCTCCCACTATTTTTTGGCGAACCTCTAACCCTCTATTCAGTACTCGGGAAACCCACTTTCCTAGTGGGCTAGGATCCCGTTAAATAACACACAACCTTGACTTTGGCCAACAAGCTGTATGAAACTTAACTAGGTAGATCTCTAAGATCAATTGGATCTCATCCAATTCCTAGATCCGGTAGGTGGATCTCCAAGTCCAAAATATATATCCAATATATATTTCCTAACCTTTTCCTCTGAATCAACTAAGCCTTGGCTTTGGCTCAACAAGCTTAATGATTCCAGTTAAGCGTGACCCATTGACAGTGTGAAAGCTTCGTAATCCACGTCGATGTACAGAAGTGACCTTGACTTTGGCCAACAAGTCCCAACTGCCCAAGACATGCGATATATAACAAAGCTTTTTTGGTTCAAACACATCCGCGATGGACAGTGATCTTGACTTTGGCCAACAAATCAAAGTCAATCTTGGATCTTGAGAGAGAACCACTCAATAGAAGGAAAACGCTTAATATTAAATTGAGGGTTTTTCGCGTAAATTGGCAACCAATTTATTATCTTTGATTAAGTCTCATCATACACCCTTAAACATGCATTCTAAAAGCATAATAAGGCGCGATAAAATTTAATAATGATATGCTAATGGATATATAACAATTTGTTCATAGAACAAATCTCTCAATTTCCTCTCTCCCGCTAGCACTTTACATATTCTACCCAATTACATAATACATAAAGAAACCTCATTTTCATTGAGGGGAATTGGTGAGAAGAGAAATAAAAAGAGATAAGGAGGTGAAAGGCTGGACACGCAGGTCCAATTTAAATAAATTCCAAATTTACAACAATTTCCAAAATTACCCACACCCAACTAATATCCATCTGATATACATTATTCATACAGATACATCCAAGTATTCACACAAAGCATTCTATCAATCAATCTAATCCAATTAATTAATCTTTGATTAATGACCATCCAATGTTCATACAACGATTTGATTTGCGCGAGTCCAACTCGTTTAAGAATAAATACTCAAAATAAGTATTTTTTGAATTATATCGAACTACAATTTTAAATCCAATTTTAAATTATATCCAATACTAATTCATATTTAATTCTAAATTAAATAATTACATTTATAATAGTGCCTTTTAGACTTGGATTCCAAATCCAATCTAATGGGTCTCAAAGGCCCAATTAGCATCCAATACTATTTAATTAAAGTCCAATGGGCTTTCAATTAATTCTTTAGGCATGGGCTTTGGCCATAATGGATCAAACCCAAAATGCCAAGGCCCAATTAGGAATCACCTTATGCCAAAAATCAATTTAGGCCCATTAGGCCCAATTAAATTATTAAAGGCCCAAAAGTCATATTTGGACTTTATGGAAATGGTTTTAGGCCCAATTGGATCCAACCCAATTGTCCAAAACCAAACTTGGCCCAACCAAGCCCATTAGCCCAAATATAACAAATTAGCCCAATCCAATTTTAAAGACTAATTTATATTAACATAATATTCCAAATATCACATTAATTTCAATTAAAGTGTAATTAACACAATTAATCTAATGTTTCCAAAATACTAATTAATCCAATTAATCATGCTCAATTATCCAATTCATGTTCAACACAAATTGAAGGAAAATCAACTCATCCAACATGTTTAACTCACGGCAACAACATGAAATTAACATCCAATTTTGATTTCAATCCAATTAAATCAACAATTAACATTCAATTTCATGCCAATTAACATATCCAATTGTCAAATTTCAAAAAACACCATGAGTTCTCCCTAGGGTTAAATTCGGCCATGTTGGATTTTTGGAGAAAATTAATCTAATCAATTTTTCTCAAATCCAAAGATGCACAAATCCAATTCATCATCATCTAAACACAACCAAACAATCAATTTAGGAAAATACATACTCCAAGCAAAATCCCCAAATTAAAGTCCATAAACCCTAGAAATTAAAATCAAGTTTAGGTTGCTCTGATACCATTGTTAGTGTCTCTGAGACTAGTCCAAGGATCCTAAACATTGATTCAAGTGTGAATTTACCAAAGAAAGTTGTGGAATACTTGCATTGGTTGGTTGAAGTTCAAAAATTTTCCATGGATGTAGAAGCTCCAAGCTTTTATTTTGAATTCCAAACTCAAGGGTGAGTTTCCCTATCACATTTCTTTGACTCTTTAAGTGCTAGCTTGGATGAAATTTTGCAACAAAATTTCAAGAACAAGAGAGGGAGTATTTGGCCATGGAGGGAGAGAAGAAAGAGAGATGAGTGAATAGTATACTTTCTAAAAGTGTTGACTTGGTTTTGTGTTGTTGAGTGTTTAAATAATTCAAACACTATTGCCAACTACAACCATCACAATTTTGACAAGTGATGTGAGTTGTGGGTCCCACCCAATTTTGAATTCCAAATTCAAGTTGACTTACACAACACACTTTGGGCTCGGGTTCATTTAATCCGACTAAACAAATTTTCCGTCGCTACGTAATTAAATCCAATTTAATTAAATAATAATGCCTAGTAAAATTATTACAAAAGTCACTTACGAATTAATTCCAAATTAATTAGTTCGCTTGAATTAAAATCCAATTTTAATTCCGCATTGAAATCCAATTTCAATTAATATATCTAATATATTATTTTAGCTCAAATAAATAAATTAAATAGTAAAATCCAATTTAACTATTAAATTTACTTTGCCGATTAATTCCAAATTAATCGCGTTCTCTCATCTAGATGAATTAATCCCAGATTAATTCTTACCACAATTAATCCCAGATTAATTTTCTCTTTCATAATTAATCCCAGATTAATTCTTGCCGTAATTAATCCCAGATTAATTTTCTCTCTCATAATTAATCCCAGATTAATTCTATTCGAGTCAAATGTCATCGGTGAATCTTTGGGAAGCGACCTAAGAGATCCCTGGATATGTTGGCAGTAAATACGGTTATCGGACTATCCGAACACGTGCGTACCCGATACCACGTTCTCACCGATTTACAAGACACAGTTGGCTTCTAGCAAAGCACCGTGCCTACCCAATTCTCCAGAAATATTCAACGAGGAATATATAATCTGTATCAGGCGTAGTATACAATGTATTGAGTAATACGATCCAGTATCATATGTCACATGCTAGGCCTAGGGCTGGAATTGTGTCTGCCCCGTAAGAAGCATATATCGGATCACTAGCAACTAGTCTCTGTAATCGGATAATCATGACCTAGTCATACTATCCCGATAGTTGCAGCATTTAAGAGTGCTAGTTTCGTATCCTGCGTGATCATCATCTCCATATGACTGAAGTGATACTCTCATCTTGACATCACATCCAATACACTACGATTCTCAATAAACCCAGTACAGGCGTCCACAGAACCTGTTAAAGCTCCGGACGATCAAAACCAAAGCGTACTGATTGTCGCAAGTATTAGCGATGCAAATCTCAGGTTAAGACCACATACACCTACCCTGATTCGGATTCCCATAGACACATAGTCATACTACCAATGGGATTCTGATGGGTCTATCCAGAGCGAAGTTGTTCCCGGTCCAACGGCTAACAGAACCTCCTATCACACTTGCATAAGTATCTAATACTTAAATATATGAGAATTATGTAGTTAAGCTTCCATAACGTGCACAAGTGTAATACTAGCCTATTCCGCATTATCGATGTCCAGTCTTGATAATACTACGACTATGGATATTTAATGATTAAACCTTTCGTGGATTAATATTGTATCATATCTTATTAATCCGGTACTAATCATATGGACTTTTATCATTTATATATCTAAGTAATCCAATTACAAAATAATAAAATAGCAATTTCCTTTGTCACATAGTTAATTTGTACAAAAACACCATGTCTTTTACAAATAGTGATGTTATGGGTCATAATTGTCCAACAATGACCACCTTGATTTCAACTTTCCAGGGAAAAGTTTCAACCTTGAACTATATAACAACATCTGCTGCCTTGGTTCTAATTGTCTGCGCACTATTTTTCGATCATGCAATTTTTTGGTCTTTTCTTTGTATAATATGGCATTCTCATAAGCATGTAGGCAAAATTCCTCCAATTCATTGAGTTGGTGGAGTCGATTTTCTCCTACTGCTTGTGGATCAAGATTTAACTTCTTCAGCGCCCAGTACGTGATGAGTGGGAAAAATGTATCACTATTTCCCACTCATTTGACCTATATTTTATATAGTTTCTTGAGTTTTGTTAATAATTTGATGTGTTTTGTGTTATTTTGTAGAAAAATAAAGTTTCAGGACTCTCTGGAAGCAATTCAGGGCCAAAACAGTGAAAACGGACAAAATGGCAACACTATCATTTGAGCGTCGCGACCGCTAATGTGCGCCGGAGTCTGCTAACGTACGCCGAGACACGTGGACCAATCAGAGAAGTTTTGTTAAAATACGTCGTCTGCTAACGTGCGCCTAACACGTGTCAACATCACAGCCAGACCCGGCCGGCGGTTCGGTTCCGGTTCGGAACCGAACCGGCCGGTTTTCGGTTCCACAAGTGTGGAACCGAAATCGTAAGCCGAACCGGAACCGAACCGGTCGGTTCCGGTTCGGTTACGGTTCCCCTTCTGGTTTTTTTTTATTTTAATAATAAATTTTAAAAAATAGAAAAATATTCTATAATCGTAATGTTTTTTCAAACCATCACATCATTTTTATAGAATCTTTTTTTATAAAATTCTTTTAACATAGAATCCTTTTTATAGCCAACTCTTGGCTAGTGCTTTCTTTATATAAGCGATGTGGGATATTTGTTATTTGGCTATTGTGTCCCACATCGCTTATATGAAGAAGTCAATAACCAAAAGTTGGTTATAAAAAGGATGTGGACATTCATGTTTTAGTATTGCAATTTTAAACCTCATTATTATTAATAAAAAAAAATTGAGATTTACTTGTGGAACCAGTTCCAAGTAAAATTTTTATTTTTTTTTACTTTCGGTTCCAACCGGTTCGGTCAGGGTGAGAACCCTAACCGAACCGGTCAAGTTCCGGTTCGGTTCTGGTTCCGTTCCGTTTCCGAACCGGAACCTTGACCGGGTCTAATCAGAGAAAATCATGCTGTCGACAATCACCATCGCCACATGTCATCTACGTGTCGTCCACGTGGCATCCACATCAGTCACATGCCGAGACAGCTTGCCACATGTCAGCCACATCATCATCAGCCAATCATCTTATGCTACGTGCTGCTGACAATCGACATCGCCACATCATCACCACATCAGCACCACGTCAGCACAATTATTGAAATAATCATTCAGCCTGCCATGTGTCACCATCTCCGCAACCCGCGTGCCACGCGTACTTCATCAATGGCGCGTCGCGACGCAAGAACAATCTTGCGCGTCGCGATGCGCGAGCCATTTTTTGCCTATAAATAGAAGGCCGAATTTCATATTTGAATTCATGCTTTCTGTTGGAATTCTCTAAGCATCCCAAGATCATATCAAGCAATGAAAATACAAAGTGAATACATCAAGGAGTTACGGAATACTAACATCGATCGGTTGAGCAACGCGGCTACGAACAAAAATGATTTTATGCTCACTGTCAAGCTCGGCAGTCCACTGAAATGGTGTCCTCCATTTTCGGCTTTTTGGTTCTCCTCCAAGCTCCAAGCTTTGTCATGGTGATTCCAAGCTCATGGTGGACTTCCCTATCACCTTCGCATGTCTCAAAAGTGTGCTAGCACTCAAGAAATTTGCCACAAATTTCCCACTTTGCTTCCCTTCATTCTTGGTTTTGCCCAGAAAAACAGAAGAAGAAATGACCAAAATGCCGAGAGAGAGAGATGAAGAAATTGGCTCCAATTTTCGTGAACCAATAGAGAGAGTTATGGAAGTTAATTTTGTATTTGATTGTGTATCTAATACACAATTTTTTTTTATTACCAAAAATCAAATAATTGATTTATCAAATACAAAAAGTCAAGGCAATTAATTCCAACCACTTCCATCAACTATTCACATCACTCATGTCAATCAAGTGACAAGTTGTCACATCACTCAAAGTGACTAATGATTTGACGTTTGATGCAACTAGCGATTTGACGCTTGATTTGACTTGCGTGCCGCACTCGAATTCGAAATGCGAATGCGCTCGCAAACAATCCCGGGCTCGGGTTCGCTAATTCCAAATTAATGAATTTTCCGTTGCGACGTAATTAAATAATTATGCCTAGCGAAATCACTATTCAGGTTGCTTACGAATTAATTCTAAATTAACTCGTTCGCCCGAATTAAAATCTAATTTCAATTCCACGTCGAAATCCAATTTCGTTTAATATATCGAATATATTAATTTATCGATTAATTCTAAATTAATCGTTATCTCTATTTTATTGATATTTTATCCCAGATAAAATATCTCCGCAATTAATCCCAGATTAATTTTCTCTCTCATCATTAATTAATCCCAGATTAATAAAAGTGCGAGTCATACGTCATCGGTGAATCTTCGGGAAGCGACCCATGAGATCCCCAGATATATTGGTAGTAAATTCGGTCGTCGGACTATCCAAACACGTAAGTACCTAGTACTATGTTTATACCGATTTACAAGACAATGTTGGCTTCTAGCAAAGCGCCATGCCTACCCAATTCTCCAGAAATATCCTTACAGGAATATAAGGATCTATATCAGGCGTAGTATACGTAGTATTGCGTATTTCGATCCAGTAACGGATGATCACGTGCTAGGCCTGGGGCTGAAATTATGTCTGCCCCGTACAAAGCACATGTCGGATGTCTGGTAACTAGTCTCTATAATCGGTTAAACATGACCTTGTCATTTTATCCCGATGACTGCAGTACATAAGAGAACCAGTTTCGTATCCTACGTGACCATCATCTCCATATGACTGGAGTGACACTTCCGTCTTGACATCACACCCAACACACTACGATTCTCAATATACCCAACAGAGGCGTACATAGAACCTGTTAAAGCCCTGGACGACCAAAACCAAAGTATATTGATTATCGCAAGTATTAGCGGTGCAAGTCTCAGGTTAAGACCAAATACACCTACCCTGATTTCGGACATCCATAGACACATAATCATACTACCATTGGAATTCCGAGGGGGTCTATCCAGAGCGAAGCTATTTCCTGTACCATCGGTAAAACATAACCTCATATTACACTTGCATGAGTATCATATACCCAAATATATGAGAACTATGTCGTTGTGCCCTCACAACGCGTATAAGTGTAATACTAGTCTTTTACGCATTTATCGATGTCCAATCTCGATAATACTCTAACTAGGGATATTTAATGATTTATCCTTCGTGGACTGATACTGTCTCATATCATTCTCAATCCAGGAACAAATCATAAGGACCTCCTATCATTTATACATCTTGGTGATCTAATCACAAATGATAAGAGAGCAATCTCCTTTGTCACATAGTTAATTTGTACAACAACACCATGATCTGTACAAATAGTGACGCTATGGGTCATAATTGTCCAACACTTTCTTCTATGTAATTCCTTAAGAATACTATGAAGATTGTATCTTGTTTGTTTATTTACAACTTTCAGTAATTAATTTCCGCATTTTCACTTTCTTTTCTTTACTTTTCAGTCTTTACTTTCTGCAATTTACTTTTACGTACATTACTTTTCTTTCTTTACTTTTTCAGTTTTTACTTTTCAGTAATGAGGAGGTAACTCCCCCTGCTGGGGTAAAAGGTAAAGCTTTTATTACTAATATTTAGATTAATCTCCCTTAATTATAATATATAAACTATTTAAAACCTGACTTATTGAGGATATCGTTTTATTGGTCGGTTGGTAATTATTGAAATTGGTTTTAACCTGACTTATTAAGGATACCGTCTGGTTGGTAATTAATTATTAATTTGACTTAATCAATATACCGTCTATATGGCTGGTTGGTAATTATCACACAAAGTTTATATATTATAATAATAGAGATATCAAAATAGTAGTGATAAAAGTGGATCATTTTACTCCAGCGTTTTCTTTTATTGTACTTTTACATTTTTAATTTCCAGCATTTACTTTTCAGCATTTACTTTTCAGTATTTACTTTCAGCATTTACTTTCCAGCAATTTACTTTATGTCTTTTATTTTATTTAAGTTTTTACTAGTCTTAGATATGTGTCATAACTAAGTCTGTTATCTGAGGTTGTCATGAATTCTAATATCACCGGTTTATAATGGGTTATTTTATAGTTTGGGTAATATAAAGGTTTACTTATTAAGTCTTAAGCTTAATGCTTCTTGTTAACAGTCCATTAATAAGATTGATTTGGTAAACTTAAAATAAACTTGACAAAGGAATTTTACTTTTCAGCCTTAGACTTAATAGCCCACGATCTTCCTTGAGGATAGATAACCCTTTAATAGATTTCCTTACAGGATAGACATATACCTATCGGGCGGGGGTAGCCATAATTGGAACTTAAACTTAATGAATTCAGGTAACTTGGTTGACATAGACATATGATTAATTGGGTTACACTGGGTATTTACATCCGACCATCGACATAGGCTTTTGCAGAATTTCGTGTTCTTGGTTAGTAAACCAATATATTACACAAACATACAATAATCACTTCATCATTTAAAAGATATTGGAAAGATTCACAACCCCGGATAGTTTAATAATATTGAATTTTCCTCAATTTTCTTTTGCACAATTTTATTTTCTGTTTTAAGTTTAAAGTCACCATCCAATCAAAACAAACAATCCGTTAGATACTTGTAAACATTTGGCTTCATAAATTAATAGCTTAGGTATTAAGTCCTCGTGGGATCGATACTTTTTAAACTACTTGAACGATACATGCGCTTGTGTTATACGCGTGTGATTGCACCGGTCAAGTTTTTAGCGCAGTTGCCGGGGATTTATTTATCTTCCACTATTAGTTTTGGAGTTAGATACCTTTACTTGTATCTATTTTCTTTTTACTTATTATTTCTATTTTCTTATGTTTCAGGTTTTCAGACACTACATGAGACGAGCCAGAAGCTTTGAAATCCTACCGCTTGACCCATAAATTGAAAGAACCATCAGACAGTTGAGAAGGGAAAGGCGAGAAGGCCAAGAAGCACTAATCAACATGGAACCTGAACCTTTACCACCAATTCCCATTCGAGATAGAACATTACAGTGGTTGACGGCTTCATTTCATGTATTGTACTTCCGCCCTTACCAGTAAATGCATGTGACATCAAAACATGCATTCAGATGATTCAGCAGTCAGTTCAATTTGGGGGGAATGCAACTGAAGATCCTAATGCTCACATCAGCAACTTATTGGAAGTTTACGGTACTTTCAACTACAACCGAGCAGCTGAAGAAGCAATGAGACTGCGTGTTTTTCCATATTTCTTGAATGACAGAGCTAAAGTTTGGCTATATTCATTACCAGTAGGTTCCATCACAACTTGGAAGACTTTAGCCACCAAATTCCTTGCAAAGTACTTTCCACCAGCCAGAACTGCAAAGTTGAGGAATGACATCACATCCTTTGTGCAACATGACTCAGAATCCCTCTACGAAGCTTGGGAAAGGTACAAAGATTTACTCCAGAAATGTCCTCATCGTGAAATTGTAAAGTGGCTACAAGTCCAGACCTTCTATAATGGACTTTCTGGAATAATGAGAACCACAATTGATGCTGCTGCTGGAGGAACTTTAATGGCAAAAGGAGAAGATCAAGCCTATGACCTAATTGAAGAAATGGCCAACAACAACTCATTATGGCCAACAAAAATGAGCATGATCCAAAGAATTACTGGAATTTATGAAGTTGGAGTGAATGCCAAGCTAGATCAGATATGCAAAAATCTGGAAACTCTTAACATGAAGGTTAATGGTGGATCCACAAGTTCACCATTTGGAGGAGCACCAGAGTCAGAATCCTACAACCAACAAGAAGAGGCGGTGAATTATGTCAACAATTTCAACAGACAGGGGAACAATCCATATTCCAACACCTACAACCCAGGGTGGAGGAATCATCCCAATTTCACATGGAGCAACAATTCAGGGCAAAAGAACTATCCACCACCTGGATTCCAACAACAAAACAAATGCCATGAGCATGAAAAAGGACCATGAATAGCAGAAGTGCTGGCCCAGTTAAAAAAATATGATGCTATGTTTCAGAGCCAATCAGCTTCCATTAAAGCACTGGAAAATCAAATTGGACAACTGGCCAATGCTCAGAGTTACAGACCTCCAGGAAACTTTCCTAGCAACACAGAACCAAATCCAAGGAACCAATGGAATGAGAAATGTCAAGCCATTACCTTGAAAAGTGGTACTAAAATCAATAAAGATGTTGGAATCAAGGCATCCATTGAAGAAGTTCCAAAAGATGCAGTTCCACATATGGAGGAAAAAGAAGCAAAGAAAAAAGATAAAGAAAAATTACTCAATCTCCACATTTTCCACAGTGACTCAAGAAAAGTAAATTGGACAAGCAGTTTGCTCGATTTCTGGAGGTCTTCAAAAGCTACATATCAGAAGCATAAGAAGTTACCTTCAATGTTTTCAAAGCCATGAAATTTCCGAGTGAAGAAAATGAAGGGGGATGTTTCAGAATTGATGTTGTTGATAGTATCATCCAGGATACTGATACAATTCCCATGGATAAACTTGAAGCTTGCATCACCAACATGACTGACAGCGAGCTAGATGCTGAAATTCTGGAATATATCAACTACCTTGACAAACCATTTCGCTTCAAATCGACACCACAAGTGGAAAGTATGGAACTACCGAAAAATGACTGAATCAAGCCTTAGATTGAAGAACCACCACAACTGGAGCTAAAGTTACTCACGAACTATCTCAGATAGGCTTTCTAAGGAAACTCTTCTGAATTACCTGTGATTATTTCTTCTTTGCTAACATTGGAGCAGGAAGAAAAGTTACTGAGAGTGTTACGAGAACACAAGAAAGCCATTAGCTGGATTATAGCAGACATTCGAGGCATTAGTCCATCATTTTCCATGCACAAAATTCTGATGAACGACGAGTACAAACCCACAGTGGAACATCAATGGAGACTAAATCCAATCATGAAGGAGGTCTTGAATAAAGAAATCATCAAATGGTTGGATGCTGGCATCATCTACCCCATCTCTGACAGCACTTAGGTGAGTCCTATGCAATGTGTGCCAAAGAAAAGAGGAATTTATGTAGTCATAAATGAAAAGAACTAGTTGATTCCAACAAGAACGGTAACTGGATGGAGAGTATGCATGGACTACAGGAAGCTGAACAAAACAACAAGGAAAGATCATTTTCCACTGCCATTCATTGATCAGATGCTAGACAGACTGGCGGGACATGAATTTTATTATTTTCTGGATGGATACTAGGGGTATAATCAGATTTCCATAGCCCTAGAAGATCAGGAGAAAACCATTTTTACATGTCCATATGGTATTTTTGCTTTCCGCAGGATGCCATTTGGACTATGTAATGCTCCTGCTACATTTCAACGTTGCATGATGGCCATCTTCTCAGACATGCTGAAACAAAGTATGGAGGTTTTCATGGATGATTTCTCTGTGTTTGGAGACTCTTTCGACCACTACTTGCAAAATCTAGAACAGGTGCTACAAAGATGTGAAGATACCAATCTGGTACTTAACTGGGAGAAATGCCACTTCATGGTGCATGAAGGCATTGTCCTCGGACATCGGATCTCACAAAAGGGAATCGAGGTAGACAAAGCAAAGTTCGAAACAATTGAAAAAATACCTCCACCAACATATGTTAAAGGGATTCGAAATTTTCTCGGACATGCAGGCTTTTACAGGAGATTTATCAAAGACTTCTCAAAGATTGCTAAACCTCTATGCAATCTTCTGGAGAAAGATGTGCCTTTCAACTTCACCAAAAAAATGCCAATAAGCTTTTGAGATCTTAAAATAGAAGCTGATTTCTGCTCCCATCATTGTAGCACCAGACTAGACCCTTCCATTTGAGGTGATGTGCGATGCTAGTGATTTTGCTGTAGGTACAGTTTTGGGAGAACGCAAAGTAAAAAATTTTCATACCATTTACTACTCCAGCAGAACTTTGAATGAAGCTCAACTCAACTACACAACCACTGAAAAGGAGTTGCTTACAGTTGTGTTCACTTTTGATAAATTCTGCTCATATCTGTTGGGTCCCAAAGTGGTGGTCTACACAGATCATTCAGCAATCAAATACCTGATCGCGAAGAAAGATGCCAAACCCAGATTGATCCGTTGGATACTTCTACTGCAATAATTCGATATGGAGATCAGAGACAGGAAAATGACAGAAAACCAAGTTGCAGATCACTTATCAAGGCTCGAGAATGGAGAAACAGCTGGCAAAGAACTGACAATCAAAGAAACCTTTCCAGATGAACAGTTATTTTCCATGAAACAACATGATTTCCTTTGGTATGCTGACTATGTCAACTACACAGTGTCAGGAAAATGGCCACTGGAATGGACAACTCAGCAACGGAAGAAGTTTTTTAAAGAAGTCAAACACTATGTATGGGATGAGCCGTACATGTTCAAACATTGTGCTGATCAATTACTGAGGCGGTGTGTTCAACATGAGGAGGTCAACAGTGTCCTGCAATATTGTCATTCATCATCATATGACGGACACTTCAGCGGGAATAAAACTGCATCCAAAGTCCTTCAATCAGGTTTGTTCTGGCCCACTCTTTTTAAAGATGCTTATCTATTTGCTCTTCAATGTGACAGGTGTCAGAGAACGGGAAATATATCGAGGAGAAATGAAGGACCTCTGAAAAATATTCTAGAAGTGGAGATATTTGATGTATGAGGTATTGATTTTATGGGACCCTTTGTGCCATCGTTCGGAAAACTGTACATATTGGTTGTAGTAGACTATGTCTCCAAATAGGTTGAAGCAATTGCCCTACCATCAAATGATTCAAAAGTTGTGATTAAATTCCTTAAAAATAATATTTTCACTCGCTTCAGAACACCTCGGGCGATTATCGGTGATGATGGCACACATTTTTGCAACAGATACTTTGATGCACTCCTATCCAAATACAAAGTTATTCATAAATTTGCCACTGCCTACCATCCATATTCAAATGGACATGTTGAAGTTTCAAATAGAGAGATCAAAAGAATCTTAGAGAGAACCATTCGATCAACAAGGAGGGACTGGTCTACAAAACTGGATGACGCATTATGGGCCTACCGGACAGCTTACAAGACACCCATTGGTATGTCCTATATCGAATGGTGTTTGGGAAAGTGTGTCATCTGCCAGTTGAGCTTGAACATAATACGTACTGGGCACTAAAGAAGTTGAATCTTGATCTGCAAGTAGCAAGAGAGAAACGGCTCCACCAACTCAACGAATTGGAGGAATTTCGCCTACAAGCTTATGAGAATGCCAAATTATACAAAGAAAAGAGCAAGAAATGACATGATCGAAAAATAGTGCGCAGAAAACTGGAACCAAGACATCATGTGTTGTTATACAATTCAAGGTTGAAACTTTTCCCTGGAAAGTTGAAATCAAGGTGGTCATGTCCATTTGTGATCACTCAAGTTTTACCATATGGAGCTGTTGAGTTACTTGATCCCAACACCAACGAAACATTCAAAGTTAATAGTCAGTGTGTCAAGCACTACTGGGGAGAATCATTTGAGCGACAAAAAAAAGTGTCACACTTTCAGATCCAGCCTAACGTTCATGCAGTCATGTCTAGCTGACGACTTTAAACTTAGCGCTAGCAGGGAGGCAACCCATGCAATTTGTGTATATATTCAGATTTGGTGTGTTTTATTTTTGTGTGTTTCATTTGTGTAGGTAAATTCATTTCAGGATGAAAGAATTTCTCGCAAAAATCACAAGCAATTTCCTTCTCTCCCTCAAAACTCTCTTATGAAAGTCTACAAAGCTCGCTTGGAACGGATGAGACATCTGATGATCAAAGGTATTCCTAATGACATTCGTTGGATTATTGAAGCACGGGTCTGATTGGTAGGTGAGTCTTCTGACTCTTTTGTTTCACATCTGCCTGGTTTAGGAAGAAGCACCTATGCTAAAAAGAGAAGAGCTAAAAAAATGGGTGTTTGTTATAAATGTGCTCGTATGACATGTACTACTCGTTGTCGTTCTTTAGGAATGGTGTCTGATAACCGTGAAATAAAATTAAATTCATTAGGGATGGCTTGAGTAAGGAGTCTTTGGATGACTTATCTAAGACTCTTGAGACACATCCCAGTGGATATGTGCATCATGCAATTCACATGTTATATACACAATTTCAAAAAGAAAAACAACAATAAAGTCTCGGGAATCTGACTCAAAAAGACCCTGTTTGCCAATTTATAAGAAAATTGGATGGGAAGCTTGTCACTGACGCATAGACGTCAATCAAGCTGTTACTTTCTTGTAAATATTATATCTCTTTGTCTTTTCCTAATAATTGTGATTTGTTTTGTTATTTTCTTTTATTTTCTCCGACATGATCCAAACTTTTTGACCTTTCAAGATTTATTTTACTGTTTAAATAATAATTGTCATTTGGCAGATAATAGTGCTATTATTACTCACCCTTTTCAGGTGTTATAAATTCAACTCATCATTGCACTTTTGAAGGCATCCAGATAAAAATGGAAGCCACTTCAAGAAGACGAGTTGTAAACATCTGTGTGTTTTGCGGTAGTAGTGTTGGTACTAAGCCACAATACGTAGCGGCAGCACAATAATTGGGTCGAGTTTTAGCTGAAAGGAATATGCACCTAGTATATGGCGGTGGCAATCTTGGACTAATGAGGATTGTTTCAAAGGCCGTACAGGATAGAGGCAGTCAAGTCTTGGGAATCATCCTAAAACCTTTGGCAGATGCGAATCTTATAGAACCATCAAACGGAGAAGAACTAATCGTGATAGGTATGTCTGAACGACTGGTGGAAATGGTTAATCGTGTTGATGATTTTATTGCTTTTCCAGGTGGCTTGGACACGATGGAGGAAATTTTTACAGTACTATCTTGGGCGAACTTGAATATGCACCAGAAACCGATTGGACTATTTAACGCTGATGAATTTTATGATTTTCTTTGTGTATTTCTTGATGATGCCCGGAGAAATGGGTTCGTGTCAAAACCTTTAAAAAGAACTCCTCTTCACTACCAGAACTGCCCAGAATTTAATTGACCAAATCTTAGCCTTTGAACCACAAATTGACCATATCATTTCCAAGATAAACTGGTCCGATAATGATCGTGGTAAGAAGCGTCAGATAAATCTGGATCTTAACCTTTAATTTTCATTTTAGATGTAGAATTTCAGCTAACCAGGTACTATCTCCGAAACTCATCTTCGACTTTTTAAGACATTGGCGACAATGTCTCATTTTAAGTTTTGGGTGGGGAATAGTTGTAGTATTTTATTTTGTTTTTTTTTTTAGTCCAAAATTTTTGAAAAATAAAAAAAAAAATTTGAAAAATTGAAAAAAAATCAAAAAAAAAATTTGTGTTTTTGTGTTTTTAATTTGATTAATCAGGTGAAATTGGTGTGAGATAGCTGTGTAATGACTTTCCACTTTTGAGACGTATCTCAACCTATTTCGGAACAAGTTAATATTGTTTATTTACTTTTGAATTATTTAATATGCTCAGTTGACAGGTATTATCAACATACATGGTAACATACAGACATGAGTTGTAATTGACGAGTTTGTAATATTCAGTGCCCTATTTTAATTTGAAGAAACATCTAAAAAGTGATGGGATTAAAAAAAACGTCTGAGATCCGAGTTATTAAGTCTGTATGGGTGTTTTAACATCTAGTGCCCTAAAACCAACTGGTTTGGCAGCCACTGGCCCAAAGCTTAATACATGGATCAAAGATATTGCAAAAAATATATATATCTGAGGTCTGAGTAATTAAGTCTGTAGAGGTATCTTAACACCTAGTGCCATAAAGCCAACTGGTTTGGGAGTCACTGACCCAAGGCTCGTTACATGGATGTAAGATATTGTATATAAATAAATAAATCATAAAAATATTTCATTTCTTAAAAAAAGTGTGAATTTTGATATAGTTTAGGACAAAAATATTACTTTCTTCTCAACTACACTTGTGACTATTGTGGGCAAAAAATGAGTTGATTAATATTTTGTTGGCTTTGTATATGAAGAATGGTAAAAATAATCGGAGGATTTACTTATTCGGTAATTTAGAATAAAAAGAAAACAACTCTTAACTTGGATAAGAAGTTTCACATGTTTAGTCACTAACTTGTTTATTCTCTTTTCTCTTGTCGTTTTGCTTTTGTGTGCACTAGTTTTATTATCTTCTTACTTTTTATAATGACGTTTGTGGGTATCGTCGCTGTAAGCCCTCATGAGACTACAACTCGTCCACTAGGGACACCTATGGGTTTAAAGGCTTGTTGCATACGCTAAATGCAATCGTGATCCCTACGAAAGTGGCTTAGTTTAATTTTTATTTTAAAGATGTTTATGTTTTAATTTTGTTGTTTTGCTCGAGGACTAGCAAAATGTTAGGTTTGGTGGTGTGATGAGTGGTAAATGTATCACTATTTCCACTCATTTGACCTAATATTTTGTATAGTTTCTTGAGTTTTGTGAATATTTTGATGTGTTTTGTGTTATTTTGTAGATAAATAAAGTTTCAGGACTCTCTAGAAGCAATTCAGGTGTAGGCATCGTATTTTTGCATAAGACCCGATGATGAGCCTCGTATGGAGGCACTACCCTTTAAGTTGCGGAAGTCGCGGGAAATGGACGTCGGAAGGGAAAACTCAATACCTTGCTAGATTTTATTTGTTTGCTTAGCCTCGGGTTCGCCCGATTAATCTTTGTTTTAACTGTTAGACTCGGCCCAAAAGTCCCCGCATTTCACACCAAACCACACGCCCAAGCCAACACACACAACCAAGCCACAGGCCCAAGCCCACCAAAAAGCCATCCCACACGCCCACAAGCCTCCAAGACCAATCCAAAATAATTAAAGCATTGAACACATGTTAAAATACAAACAAATCACCTTCCTAATTTAAATAAATCACATGCCTAAATCAAATCAAATCAAATCACCTTCCTAAATTAAATAAATCAAATCAAATCTCTTAAATCCTTTTCCTAAACTAAAACAAATCACCTTCCTAAATTGAATAGATCTTTTCCTTATAACACACTAATTGAAGATACCCCCCATGATTGCATGATTTCTTTCCTTCCCATGCAAGGAAAACCCTAGCCTCTTCCTATAAAAAGAGACATAAACAAAACCTTAAGACCCCTAGCTAGCATCCTCACGCCAACCTCACAAAAACAACCCTAGCAGATTCACGCCCAAACACAAAAAATACCCCTAGGACCCTCACGGAAACCTCACCCAAGAAGCACTCGGCTCTCTCTTCTTCTTAATCTCTCATCACCGAAAACACCATCAAGAAACCACCACCCTCCATCACCGAAAATACAACACTGAAATAGTCCCCAATTCACCGTAAAACAGTCCCTCAAAACCCCATACATCACCGAAAATACTACAAGAAATCAGCCCCCCAACACCGAAAATACAACCCCCGAAACAGTCCTCCAAAACCGTAAAAAAACAGTCCCAAAAACACCCCTAAATCACTAAAAAAAAAAAACTGCACCCCAAAAACAGCCCTTAATCACCAAAAAACTGCACCCCAAAAAAAATAGCCCTTAACACCATTCTAACCCAATGGTTTGAGGTCTTCCTCTGCGAGGGGTGAGTGCGGCCTTAAATCATTTCCCAGTTCACACTGGGTGGCGACTCATTTATTCTCCGGTTTAGTCCCCCGTGGGCTACTCTGTACTTTCGACAGGGCTGTGAGCCTGGAACAGCGTCGTCACTTTCTGTGTTCTACAGTCTGGCGACTCCACTGGGGATAGAGAATCGGCCCTGAAATAATATCTTGTAATGTTTGTAATTTTTGCTTTATTTAACCGTGTCTGCAAGTGGGTTAGGACTAAGGGGTTTAACCAAATACATTATTAGAGTTGGGTAATGATTTGGTGTCTTCTTTCACTCACTACCTTTTCATAGCTAAAAGGAAAAGCTGTGAAGATAATCATTTACTCAACATTTACCGTGATGGACTAATTTGGAGGATCTATTGTTTATTCTTGTCACCAAGGCGATAAGAGCTTAAAAGGCAAGGGTATTTAAGAGAGTTCGCTCCACCCTCCCTCTGGGGAATCTTCAATAAGAAATCCATTTGACAGTCATTCATGTATCATCACTCGTTGGCACGTACCTTAGCGTATAAAAAAGGGTGCGCTCACTTGGTCGTCCGAACCCTTGAGTGGAGAGACCTAGTTGTGGGCAACCCTTCGCTGGCGAGAGCCTTTGTCTATACCCCTATAAACCTGCATATGAACCGTAGTTGTATGACCTATAGAAGCCACCCTTTTATGCTTGTGTCTAGGACCATCATCATTTGGATTCGGTTGGACTTCTTGTTAGAAGATGTGAACTTGTTGGGCCATTTAAACTGGGACGAGTTCGTGTCTTATGACAATTGGGCCAAAAGCTTCAAAATACCGATGGGCCACTTTGTGTTTGGGCCCCGTACCATTTGAAGTTATTTAGCCACGTTATCGCGAAAGTGTAAACCTGTTAGGCCTTTTTCAACTGGGACGAGTTTGCACCTTGCAATAGTATGGTTGAATGCTTTGAAATGATAATGGGCCGACTTGTATGAAAACCTTGACAAGCTTATATATTCCATGCATCGCACGCATACATGCTAACTTGCGGTTTTAAAGACAACATAGATACCTGTTGGGTTAGGGAAGAGGGAAGACTCGTCAAAAGGCCGTTAGCGAACACGAACGAGTCAGAGAACGATGGATCTCGTATGGATCAGCTAGAGACTAATCTCACTAAGATTACCGAGCAGTTGCAAGCTTTGACCACCGTTGTGGCCAATGTGGCAGTGCCCCGCGCTGGGGGAGGCTTTGAGAATGTGAGGCGTGAAGAGCCTCTGAACATGTTGAGTGATGAGATCCTTGTTTTGATAATGACGTGGCTGAGTATGCCGCGGGAAGGATAGTTGGGTCCCAGGTAAAGTTGTAGAAACTCTGGGATCAGGTAGAGTCAGTTACCCGTAAGCTGAAGGGTAAATATGAGGATTTGATAGACTACGATGCGATGACTTTCGAAGAGCAGCTGCCTTCGCAGTTTAAGATGCCCGACATAGCCAAGTTCAATGGGAACGGGGATCCGAGGGTCCATCTCTGACAGTATGTTTCTGTGATGAGTTCGGTGGGTCTGTCGAAGCACCAGGTTCAGAAGATGTTCGGGATGTCACTTGAAGGGGCACCCGTGGTATGGTATCATGGCCTGAAGAGGAAGGTCAATGATGATTAGAGGGCATTGGCGGAGGCTTTTCTGAATCAGTATGTCACAGATTTGGAGATCGACTTGTCGCTTTGCGACTTGGAGAATACCAAACAGAAGCCGGAGGAGAGCTTCAAGGATTATATGGATCGCTGGAGGAGCCAGCTTCTGAAGATGCAGACTCGACCCTCGGAGAAGGACCAGATCAAGATGATCATCAAGGGCACCAAGCCCTCAATCTATGGCAAGCCGAGGAGGATGACCTCTATGATTGGTGATTTTCGACAGTTGAGGGAGACTGTCATAGACATTGAGGAGGAAGAAGCTGAGAATAAGAAGTTCCATGGCTTGAATAGGATGACCGTTGGGGGGCCGTCGGGAACAAAGCTCATTTCTGCTGAGGTTGCCGTCATCAGAAACATGAGTTTTTCTAACGTAGGCAAGCCTTTGTCTAAGGTGCTTGAGAAGTTGAAGAGACAAGGACTCATAAAACCCTTAGAAACTAGACCACTCGACAATACAGGAAATGAAGTCGTCAACCATTGGAATGGTTCTGTCTCGAATGGGAATTGGTGGTGCAACTTCCAAGGTTTCAGGTTCCATGTTGATCAGTTCTTCTTGGCCTCCTCACCTTTCCCTTCTCAAATGTCTGATGGTTTTTTCAATTTCTGGGTCAAGCGGTCGGATTTCAAAGCTTCTGGTTCGTCTCATGTAGTGTCTGAGAACCTGGAACACAAGAAAACAGAAATAATAAATAAAAAGAAATTAGACACAAGTAACGTATTTAACCCCAAAATTAATAGTAAAAGATAAATAAGTCCCCGGCAATGGCGCCAAAACTTGACCGGTGTAATCACACGCGTATAACGCAAGCACATGTATCGTTCAAGTAGTATAAAAAGTATCGATCCCATGAGGACTTAATACCTAAGCTATTAATTTATGAAGCCAAATTTTTACGAGTATATAATGGAATGATTGTTTGATTGGATGGTGACTTTAAACTTAAAACAAGTAAATAAAATTGTGCGAAAGTAAATTGATGAAAATTCAATATTATTAAATTATCCAGGGTTGTGAATCTTTCCAATATCTTTTAAAGATGAAGTGGTTATTTCATGTTTGTGTAATATATACTTTACTAACCTGAAACACGAAATTATGCAAAAGCCTCTATCGATGGTCAGATGCAAATACCCAGTGTAACTCAATTAATCATATGTCTATGTCAACCAAGTTACCTGAATTCATTAAGATTAAGTTCCAATTGTGGCTACCCCCGCCCGACATGTATATGTATGTCCTGTAAGAAAATCTATTAAAGGATTATCTATCCTCAAGGAAGATCCTGGGCTATTAAGTCTAAGCTGAAACCTAAAATTCATTTGTCAAGTTTATTTTAAGTTTACCAGATCAATCTTATTAATGGTCAGTTAACAAGAAGCATTAAGCCTAAGACTTAATAAATAAACCTTTATATTACCCAAACTATAAAATAATCCCTTATAAATCAGTGATATTGGAATTCATCACAACCCTAGATAACGGACTTAGTTACGACACATATCTAAGGCTAATAAAAGCTTAAATAAAATAAAAGACATAAAGTAAATGCTGGAAATTAAATAAAGTAAATGCTGGAAGAAAATGCTGGAAAGTAAATGCTGGAAATTTAAAAATGTAAAAGTACAATAAAAGAAAATGTTGGGGTTAGATGATCCACTTTTATTACTACTATTTTAGATATCTCCCTTATTATAATATATTAATTTTGCGTGATATTACCAACCGACCATATAGGCGGTATCCTGATTTAGTCATTTTATAATTATTTCCAATCGACCATACAGGCGGTATCCAGTTTAGTCAGGTTAAAACCAATTTTATAATTAAGTCCAACCGACCATAAAGGCGGTATCCTCATTAAGTCAGGTTTTAAATAGTTTATATATTATAATTAAGGGAGATTAATCAAAATATTAGTAATAAAAGCTTTACTTTTCACCCCAGTAGGGGGAGTTACCTCCTCATTACTGAAAAGTAAGAACTGAAAAGTAAATAAAGGAAAGTACTATTGCGTAAAAGTAAATGAAATTAAATGCTGAAAATAAAGACTGAAAAGTAAATAAAAGAAAGTACTAATGCGAAAATTAAATATTGAAAGCTGTAAATAAACAAACAAGATACAATCTTCTTAGTATTCTTAAGGAATTCCTTAGAAGAAAGTATGAATTTCAAATGAAATTTCGGCCTCTATTTATAGAAAAATTTTGGCTCGCAACAACATTGAGCGTCGCGACGCACCGTTGATCTTGGACGTGTGGCAATCGGCTTATGGAGATGAGGACACGTGGCGGGGTCAGCGTCGGCAGCTCAATAATTATGTCGGCGTCGCGACGCAGAAAGTTGTTGTGTGTCGCGATGCTGACGTCAGCATTGACACGTGTTGATGATGATTGTCGGTAGTATGTGATGGTGACACGTGGCATGGCGCACGTTAGCATATTTGTTGTGATGTTGACATGTGGCATAAGACACATTAGCATATTGCTGTGATGTTGACACGTGGCAGGCGCACGTTAGTAAGGCGCATGATAGCAAAACTTATCTGATTGGTCCACGTGTCCGGCGCTTGTTAGCAGTCTCTGGCGCACGTTAGCAGACGACGTATTTTAGCACGGCGCATTTTAGCATACGGTGCATTTTAGCAGGAAATTTATATTTCTGCCTTTTTTGTCCGTTTTTCACTATTTGGCCCCGAATTGCCTCTAGAGAGTCCTATTATTTTATTTATCTACAAAACCACCACAAAACATATCAAAATATTCATAAAACTCAAGAACTATACAAAATATTAAGTCAATGGAGTGGAAAATAGTGATCTATTTACCACCCATCAGTATAAAGTTTGTTGAACTTATAAGTTAGCTTATACACTTAATTATAAGCTAGTTTATACACTCTGTCAAACAGTGTCGTAATCTTTCGTTACCCTTTCTAAGAATCTGTTACATGTGTCAAGTATTTTGCTACAATATTGTTACATTCTCAAACAGGGATGGCAACGGGTTGGGCTCGGGCCGGGCTTTGATAAGCCCGGCCAGAGCCTGGCAAAAAAAAATTTGGCCAGAGCCCGATTTTTTTATTATAAAAAATTTATTATATAAATATATATTTTATAATTAAAAATATTTAATTATTTATTTTAAGCCCGGGCCCGATTTTTTTATTATAAAAAATTTATAATAATAAAAAATTAATTATATAAATATATATATTATAATTAAAAATATTTAATTATTATTTTAAGCCCAGGTCGGGCCCAGACTTTTTGGGTTGAACCCGGCCATGGCTTTTTTCACCCCGGGCCGGGCCAGGCCCAGGCTTTTTTGCCATTTATATTCTCAAAATTTTCCCCTTACATATATTAAATTATTATAGACTTAGAAATGTAGCTAATATTTTGAGACTTGTCATAAGTCTACGAAAGTATTGAACACCACTTATACGAGTAATATTACAAATCTTTAGAAGTAATTTGGATATTTTAATGTATTTATATATTATATGTTTTAATTCATGAAATATTCAAATTCATACACTTATGGTGTGTTTTGATGTAGGAAGAAAGCTAGTGTAGAAGAGAAGCTCAAGGTCTTGCAAAGTCATGTGAGATGACTAGTGTCAACTGATAACTGTACACTTTTTTAGACATTCCACTTGTTTTATAGATCCAATTAATATGAGGTCAGTGGCATTGGAAACTAGACTCGAATATGGTCTCGTGCATATAAAGAATACATGATTTGGAAAAGTGACGAAAAATTACAAATGTTTTAAGTTACACCTCAGAACTAGTCTGTGCAGAGTAGTCGGGCGTGCAAGTAACACTCGTCAGAGCGTTCTAATGTCCCAAGACAGTAGTTTCACATTTGAGGAGTGTATGACGGAGGTTCGAACAAACTAAGGTAGTAACTGGATATACGGGTTGCATTTAAGAGAAGTTCAAACGCGAATTATGAATTTTAAGCACAAATTTCTAATTTTAAGTATTTTCCCATTCTTATTTGGGTTTTATAAAGCCCATATAATTAGAATTGGGTTAGAGCATTATTTTTCTTATAAAATGAGGCTAAAACCCTCATTCTAAGAGGGAGAGACTTGGACTAAACCTAGATAAAATATGATGTTTCTTCATTCCATGGAGAATTATACTTCAAGGCAAATGTTAGAGATAAACTCTTGATTTGCAATTCCTATCTTATCTTTTAATTCATAATTGAACTTCAATGTCTAATAAAATTAGTTTCTTATTCTTTTTCATTATATTCCATAAGTTGTGTTTGATCAAATCTCATATAGGATTAGTCATGCTTGTTTTATGTGTGTTTTAGAGAACATGATTGTGACTTGTATGTTATTTTACGAGTTGATATTTTACTACGATATTGCTTCCAGGTATATTATCGTCTTAGGATAGGTTGTAATAATAACATGTCTATGTGTTTAACAAAAGAGATAAAAATGCTAATTACTTTAGAATTTTTTATGAGTATAATTGACATAACTTCTAATTGCTTGTTTGAGATGTGAAACTTACAATTAAATAATTATAAGAATCAAAAGAATAAGAATATGAGTGAAACACAAGAGGACTTCCCGACACCTTTATAACTTTTACCTATTGATATATCTAAGTTCTTTTCATACATTCGCTTCACAATCTCAATTCAATCATTTACTTATATTAGTTGCCTTTAACGTGTTTGCTAAGTGATTCAGTGCCTTATAACCATCTCTCCGTGGAATCGACACCTCAATCTATATTGGGATAACCGCGTGTATCTTTTGAGCATAATCAAGTTTTGACAATGTTACTGGGAAGACTGTTTACGATCAAAAGGTGTAGGTTTTCTTAGTCAACACAAAATGGTAACTTCGTTCCTTTTTAACATTTTATTTATTTATTTTATTTAGTTTAATTTAAGTTTTTTAGTTTATTTTTTTTTATTTTCGTTTCTTGTTTTATTTGTTTTAGAGTGCATGCTTAGACTTAGGGATTGTTTGGGTAAACTTGTGAGAATTAAAGAAGAAGACTCAAACTCAAAAAGCCTATTTTAAAATCTTAAAAGCTACACCAGCTGGATCTAGCACACACATCATGAGTGATCACGAGGAACAACCTATTAGGACTCTTAAGATTACCTCCATCGTACTCACACAGCTACACTCATAATGTACCACATATAAACTTTAAGCATAGAATGATACATCTTCTCCCTATCTTTTTATGGTTTGGAAAATGAAAACTCTCTCGTGCATATTAGGGAGTTTGAAGAGGTAGTTGCAACTTTTCTTGACCAAGTTGGAATTATAGAAACAATTAGACTTAAGTTCTTCATTTTTTTCCCTAATGATAGAGCAAAAACCTGATTGTATTATTTAAAATCTCATTTTTTAGGATCGTGAAGTGAGATGACATAAGTATTTTTCACTAAATATTTCCCACACCACAAGACTAACACCCTGAAAAGATAAATCTTTACTTTCTCCCAAAAAGATTGTGAGACCCTTTATCAAGCTTGGGAGAGATTTAAATAGATGTTAGCTATTTGTCCACACCATTTTATGAAGGTCTAACCCCTAGAGAGTGACGGTTTGTAAAGATGATGTGCAATAGTGGATTTTTGTAAAAAGATCCTAATAAGTCTATAGAGTATTTGAATGACCTAGCTGAAAAATCCCACAATTGGACTGGACCTAATACCACGGAAAGTACTGATAGGACACATTCCACTTATTCTAGTAGAGGCATACACCATTTTGGAGAGAATGATAGTCTTAAAGAACATGTTGAGTTATTGACTAGGGAAATAGAGGCTTTGAAATTTAAAGATCATAGAACTGTCCATGTTCTCACCCATGGAAAGCCCATAACCTCTTGTTTTATTTGTTCTGGAATAGACCATTTAGCTCAGGATTGCCTACCCTTGTGGAGATAAGGTGTGTGTATAAGGAGCAATGCAATGCATTATACAAGAAGCCATACATCGCCCATTTAGACATATATAGTCATGGCTGTGGGAATCCACCCAAATTATAGTTGGAATACGGAACCATATCAAACCACCCAACCACAACAGCCTAGATCTTACTCTAATTCTCAGTACCATGTATCTTCACCTCCTAATAGTTCTTTAGATGACATAATGCAAGCTTTTATAGAGGCTTAGAGTAAAACCAATCAGATGTTTGATGCCTTGCTAACTCAAGTGGTTGAGGAGAATAAAGAAATAAAGAGTCAGATGACCAGATTGACCCATGTTTTATTTGTAATTGAGCGAGAGAAGCTTCCAACCTAAACTTAACTAAACCCTAAAGGTCAACATATGGCACAAACTTTTAATGGTAAGAAAAAGGATATTGAAGAAGTCAATATCATTACTATTTGTAATGGAAGGGTGGTAGATGCTCCAATTCAGTTTCTCAAGCCTCAGGAGGTGCCCCCATACTCTAGTGATAAGGATAATAACTTAGCTAATGAGGAAGAACCAATTGAGTTTCAACCTAAATTCTTATTCCCTGCAGCCTTAAGTCTAAAACTCATACATGTCCATTTATAATAATTCGGACTAATTTAACCATTTTCTTTGTAATTCTGAGTGTGTTGATTATTTTGATAATACTGAGATACCAGACATCTCTAGTTAGTTTGATACTTCGCAGGATTATTTAAATAAAGATTTGAATGGAACTCAAGTTGAGTTAGTTGGGCGAGAGCACCCAACCAAAACTCCTGGTGACACTTATGTCCATGCTAAGTATACAAAAGCTAAAAGTATAACAAATGAGGCATATGCACATAGCAGAGGGACTTCTCTATACTTTCTACCTCATGTTCATAAAATGAGGTTGAATTGCAATGTTGTAACACCTCAGTAATTCCGACGACTACAAAGTTATGGATAGAATGATATATGATGTAAATCATGTTCAAGTATGTAGGTTCTCATGGAATGACTTTTTGGACATCCGGCGAATTCCTTGCAAATTCCGATACGAAATTCACTCTATGTTCTTTTCCTGGCAGTTCTTAGTATTTGGGGCATAATTTTTTCATACAATCTTTGATTCTTATGAATTTTATACCTCCGGAACGCTAAGACAAAGTTCTACAACTTTGAGGTTGGACATTTTTCCTAATTTTGAACAGAACTAGGTCAAATTTGGTTATTTCGCCAGGATATTTGCATAGTGACGTGAATGAAGAGTAAAAACAGAATTACCATTTTGATCCATGAGGCCATTACCCTTCTCAATTTGGTCCAATATCCCTAAATGGCCCAATATCTCTAAATATCTACTAAGTCCCTAGACGCCTCTAAAAAGAACCAAATAAATCAAGAAGAGAAATAAAAGCCATTAGCCCCTAGTATAAATAAGGGTCATTATTCATTCATCTAAAGAGAATAAGGGAAATGGGAGAAAACGTGATGGAGAGAAGAATGAAGAAAGAAGAAGGGAGAAATGAGAGAGTGAGATAATTTCAATCTTACAAGAAGCTTGAAAGAAGAATGAAGGGAAATCCAACACAAACCAAGTTTAGAAAGAAGAAAGAAAGACTTATAGACTCTAATGGAAATGATGAAGCATGATTCAAGGTAAGAAATCTTGACCCATATTTGAGTTGTGGAGTTTTGATTAGATAATGTTATGCTAGTGTTGTTGGCATGTTAGTGATTGCATCAAGTGAATAAGGAACTAGGAAATTGATTGGATTAAGAGATGGCTAAGTTTATAAAATACTAGACATTAAGTTAAATTAAGATTTAAGAGATTAAAGGGTTGATTTAATGATGGTATATTGGTGTAGAATATATTAAAGTTGAAGTTTAAAGAGTTGCTTGTGTAAGGGTTGTCGTGTGGGAGTGTTAGAAGTACAATTGGGAAAACTAGACATTGAAGAATTGATGCTAGGCCCTAAATTCTGCTTAGCGTCATGACGCTGAACACCCAATGTTGCGGCGCGTAATAATCAGAGGCTCACTTCCCCGGGCCTGGTTCTGCGAGCATCGCGATGCTCAGTATTTGATGTCGCGAAGCGTAATAAGTAGAGGCTCTGCCTCGGGTCTGGTAAGGTGGGCGTCCAGACGCAGAACCCTTAGGGTCACAATGCGAAACATAGCATGCTCTTTGTCTGGGTCTGCTTGTGTGGGCGTCTCGACGTGATGGACCTGACATAGCGACGTGAGACAGAAATAATTTCATTCTATTTCATAATCATCATAGGAAGTTAAATGGCACCCTAAAGGTTCAGTATACGGCATGTATTAGCATCCATTACATCCATGATCATGATTAACTTCCTATTGTAAATATGCTAACCATACACGGATACATGACAGATTTGTTTTCCGCAGGGGACTTCCCAGTCACATCCAGGAATCAAGGGACATAGAGATTAATCAGTGAGTGGACTTTTTTCTCAAGTTGTATTTACTTAAAAGTTTTCTAATTGAAACTTACTTTTCCACACATAGGCCGTTGGTCAAGTTTGTTTCCAGATGTTTTATGAATAAAATTCTTTGGAAAATTATTTTTAGAAAGTGATGATTTTAAGAGTATGATTTTGTGATTTTTGGAGACATGGGTGAAAAATCCACCTAAGATGTAACTTGACATAAATATGGAATTGACGGATATGGAATTGACGGACTCGGAGAACGTGTGCATATGTAGTTCAAGACTAGGGATGACAAATGCCCCTAGATCCTAGATTTCAGGGCTAGGGGGACGGCGAGACATAACGCCCCTATACTCTAGATTCATAGTCGAGATGATAACACTTATTTGCACATCTGGCTCTAGTTTAGTGGCTTGGGGGACGGCGAGACATAACGCCCTAAGACCACTAGTTTAGGCGTATGAGGGGACATCGAGACGTAATGTCCTCATACGTCAGGTTTTTCAGAGATATGATTTTCAGCTAGGCTTATGGGGGGACGGCGAGATGTAACACCCTCATATGTCGGGTTTTTGAGAGACAGATTTTCAGAAAATAGATTTCAGTTTTATGATTTTCAAAGATATGATTTTCGGAGACATGATTTTCATAATGATAGTTTTATAAATGAGTTTTTAAGAAAAATAGTTTTATGAGAAACTCAGAGTTTTACATAAAGAAAAGTTTCAAAAAAGTTTTCCAGAAAGAGATCTGTTTTCAAAAAGGGATGAGTTTTCAGAAAAACAGTTTCCTTGAAAAGATTTCAGTTTTATAACAATGGATTTTCATAAAGTATTTCAGCTTTTGTTTTAAACCGTCCACTCACTAAGTCGTTCAAACGATCTAATCCCCTCACTCATAGTTTCACTATTTTTTAGGAATACTGGAGGATGAGCTCGAGAGGATGGATACTGATGGCAGTCACTATGGTGTTTGAGTCCACCAGGTCGAGTGCATAGGTTCAACATAGTCAGAGTCAAAGTGAAGTCGCATGTCAGGTATTAGTAATGTAAAAGTCTTTGAAATGTGTTAAAATATTCATGTATAGAATTATAAAGTGTGATATTATTGAATATACAAGTTATGAGTATTAAATTGCATTTCATGATTTTGAGTTGGCAATGGTCCCTATGCATAAGTTTATGTTTGAGATAAGGTTAGTACTATTGTTCATAGTCAGAAATTTAGAGGATCGGAGGGATAGGATGGCCTATTCTCTGCCGGTAGCATCTCTTGGAGGGGATGTTATAAATGTACACGAGACTGTCCTATCTAGAGAGTCTTTATCTATTTTGAAGTTTCCATGAGCCATCTCAGTAAGAAAGTCTAGCTAAAGACTATAATTTAAACGCTTCTTGAGAGACAACCCAACCTTCTATTTATTTAATTTACACCTTTTATTTTTATTTGTTTTATGTTTTTTTTTCAGGAATCACACTTTATTGCACCCAAATTCATTCTCACTCATGCCAGGTGAACTCCTTCATTTTATAACACTTTTATTAACATTGAGGAAAATATCTAGTTCAGGTTGGGGGTGGTATCACATGTTTTTTCTGGTTGGTCATGTGTCATTCTTATTATTTTTATTTTCTTTATCCTAAAAAAATTGTCTTAGTTGGATAAACATAGTCCGATGATAGGAAATACAATTATTGATATACTTTAGGTTATGGCTCTTAGAAAAAGATAAACAATATTTGAGTCAATTCTAAATCTTTACGTTGAGTTTTATCTTGATTATGTTTCAATTTAAGCACTTATCGATTCTATCTTAGTTTAGACTTCAGATTTGACGTTGAGACAGTAGAATTGAGATTGTTTGATAGAATATATGACAATATACCTAGACATCTATCTCTAATGCAATATCCACAAACTAGTTGGTTAGAAAAAACTATCTATAACTGTTAAGTGTGAAATCATCTGTGAGTAATATGTGCCTATGTACCGCCAATATGTGTAGGAAGATCTCCCGTGAGAAGATAGCTATCTTAACAGGTAGTATGAAAGCCCTAAGCAATGGAATGCAAAAAAATAAGGAAAAATATTGCTTGTACTTTAAGGGAAAAAAAAAAAGAAGAAAAGAATATTGCTTTTTTTTATGAAAAAAATGTAAATTATGGAGCTTTTAAGATAATCAGTTAGTTAGACCTATTCTATTAAAATTTTAATTTGAAACTGTTAAGATTGATGATTTGAGAAATAATTTTTTTTAGAATTGATTCAAACACAAATAAGCTCCTGATAAACTTATCTTTTTGAGGAAGTTGCGACTTAGATAATATTTTGAACATTTCTTCGAGCCATTCGATTGAGTAATCTTTGAGGACATCGTTGTGTAAATCTGACTAAAACACTTTTATTTTTTTATTTACACTTTTATTTTTGTTTTTGCGTATTTATATTTTTGTTTTGAATGACGTTTGTGGATATCATCACTGTAAGTCCTCACGAGAATACAACTCATCCACTAAGGATATCTAGGGGTTTAACAGCTTGTTGCGTATACTAAATGCAATCGTGATCCTTACGAAAGTGTCTTAAGTAGTTTGTATTTATTTTATTTTATTTATTCTTGAGCTTGAATTACTAGAGACTAGCAATAAGCTGGTTGGGTTGTGATAAGTCCACGAAAGTATATTTTGAACACCACTTATACGAGTAATATTGTAAACCTTTAGAAGTAATTTGGATATTTTAATATATTTATATGTTATATGTTTTAATTCATGAAATATTCAAATTCATATACTTATGGTGTGTTTTGATATAAGAATGAAGCTAGTGCAAAAGATAAACTCAAGGCCTTACAAAGTGATGAGAGCTTACTAGTGTCAACCGACCATTATGCACTCTTTTAGACATTCCAGAAAATTTAGGACTTCAATTGACATGAGGTCAGTGGCATTGGAAAGTAGACTCGAAGACGATCGCACTTATAAAGATCGCATGATTTGGCCAAGGGACGAGAAAATTACAAGCTTTTTAAGTTGCACATCAGAACTAGTCTGCGCAGAGCAATCGGACTTGCGAGTGACGTTCTTCAGAGCATTCTAATTCCCCGAGACAGTAGCTTCATGTTTGAGGAGCCTGCGACGGAGGTTCGAACGAACTATGGCAATAACTGGATGTGTAAGTTGCGTTTAAGGGGCGT